>JAXGGS010184857.1:0-16926 GCA_035585475.1 Armandia brevis
ACGTAAGAAATAAATCCTTGAATGACAGCCGACGATATGATAAGGACATGAAGTGAGCCATGCTGACTAGTTTGCCAGCTCAATCCAAGCCACTGGAGCAGCTGAAAACAATCATCTATACACAGAGCTGAGATCAACCAGCTTCCGAGGACATTAATTAAATACTCGACTTTGCTAAAAGAGAGAACAGATGTGAACTGCAATTCTCTGGGTAATATCTCTGTGATGCCATTGATTGGTTGTGGCTTTCCTTGAGGTCACAGAGTTCAGTTTGATGTTTTTTAATTATATTCATAACTACTGGATTTAACATCTTAAACAAAATTTAACTATATATAATCAAGCGGTGATGCTATTTCATGCTCCAGCACTTGGGAACACATTTGGGAAGGGGCGTCGGTGAAAGAGTAGGAGTGGGAAGGGGAGTTGATTACTAGTTAGAACTTGATTTGTTTTGATGTGAAATATCATGTGAAATATAATTTTCTAAAATCGAGTAAGCATGAATATTTGATATCATTAAAGTCATCTTGTTTTCTGAAAGACGTGATAGTTCAATGTTCTCAGGTAGCTGAGAGTCTTTGACTTGGACGTGTGACGTTGTATACGGCCTCTGACCTTCTGTTTATTGGCGTTCCTAATTTATTTCAGCAGATCATGAGAAATAGAATTATCTAATATTGAGACAACTTGTATAATTGATATAATTAAAGTCAGCTAGTTTTCTGAAAGACGTGATAGATCAGTGTTCTCAGAGTCATAGAATCGGAATTTTTTATACAGACACTGACCTCTCTGAAGTCTCACCTGTGTTGCACTCTCAAACTAGATCACAACGCGACTGGCAGATAAACAGGAAGGAGTGTGGGAATTTACTACCTCACACTAGCGAGTTACAGGAAGTTAACTGTCACATGATGATGGTCCCTGTCGTCTTGGTACCGGCGGCAAGGACACTCATCACTACTACCACTTGTTTAATCTCTCAATCTCTTCTATTGTCGCTCACCGCCTGACCTTCCCGCCTCGCGAGTGACCTCTGAGGATAATTTCCGGCATTTCCGGGAGGCCATGTCAGAATATTGTTTCTCAGAGGTTTATTAATAATCGCGGTGGCTCCCTGATGTACGCAGCTTGTCGTTTACCGGTGACACCGCGAGGGCGGGCAGACAGTTGGGCGCCTCCAGTTATTGGACATTAACAAGACGAAATTTGTGACGGGCCCGTCACAAATGCTGCCACCATTGAAGGAATCATGGGGAAGAGATGTGTAAATCTTGATCTTTCTGGGTGGATACAGACATATAGATAACATCATCTTGCGTTTCCCTACTACGCGTCGAGGTCAAAACAAGCGGTCAAGAGACCGAAGGAGAACTGAAGGTCGGACGCCTGGTGACGGGAGGTCTCAATGTTTGACATGAGTGTCGAGAACGTGATGCTCCCTCCTCTCGCCCCGTCCTAATCCCCCAACTCTCGTCCAAGTCACGTGCACATTACATCACCCCCTTTCTCTCACCTTTTATACAGATTACTATCTCATAACAGACCCGGCATAGCTTGTCTGACCCAGATATCGCACCACAGGAATAAAGGGCTGGTAAAAGGTCGAGGGAGCAGACGATATGAGCGATAATCGGGAGTGACCCATGAGAATGGGATTGCCCAGCATCTGTCTGAGAGAACAGAGAATATCGTGTTTGATTTAGCAGATTGAGTTGTAATGGAGAAGTCTGACTCATCACACCGACTCTGACCTCCATTCCCGGACTATATCAACTCTCTGCATACACATTCAGTGGGAATTCCCAGGTAACACGGGAACGTTGGGAGGACGTTCCACGAACGTTGGTCTCAGGTTGGGAGAACGTTCGTAACGAACGTTCTCCCAACGTCAAAATGTCGGGTTTTTCCAACCCTGATCCAACCTTCGCACCAACATTTGCTGAGGGTTGGAAATTAACGTTTGTCAAGCGTTGAATTATCTCAAAGACGGCCCGGCCTTCCACACGGCTCGGGAAATAAAAATTCTTCATGAAGTCGATCGGGACAGTCTTTCAATTTTTTTGAATATTCAATGAGAACTATTTAGCGGGGGGCAATTGAAAAAATGAGCGCTGTGTAAATTTGTAATTTGAAAGTTATTGATATTTGGAGGAATCGTACTTACAACTCTCAAGTCCGGGGTCTAGCATGCTATCCACTCAGCCACGGCAACACAGCTATTTCGAAGGCATGACTAATTAATCAAGTGGCCGAGTGTGAGGCCCCTCCTGCCCGTCATTGGGGCTTCGTACCCTTACATGTAGTGTGACAAACATCACACACACACACACACGCCTCCGGTGCAAATCACCTGAGAGGCTGAGAGAGGTGGAATAAACCAGGGGTCGGTGTTGCCCTGTTCTATCTTGTGGATATTTAATATTTTGAAGCCATCTACACTAACTTCAACAGCCTGAAACTAGCCGGCTAAATGGGGCTACTTTAAAAAAAATCCTAGACTAATAACAAATGTCATCCTATTTAACTGATAGAATGAGTGGCCTCCTGTTCTAGCCGAGTGGTCAAGTAGCTTTGATAACTATTTGGCGGCTAAATTCTCCATCGGAAACTGCTTGATCATTGTTTTAACAATGAACATAATGGTAACCTTTAAATTTAAGACTTTAAATTTAAATGACTGTTACGGTGGTATATGAGGACGCGCACAGTACACTTAATCAATTAACCACCCTATAATTTACCTTTGTATCCCATTGTACATGCATTCACAGCAAAGTTAGGTTCAAAAGCTGTGAAAGCATTCACGCATATGGCTAAGTCCGACAAATTATGGCTTGTTTATGAACAATGTGATGATCAAACGGCAGGCATTGCCCTCTCCCCAAATACATGTGTAGTGGCTTCCCTAATGCCCAATGTTAACTCTTATAAAAGTGTGGTATACATGGTTTATCAGGGTTGTTGTGCTGATTTACACGGGTATGCTACTTGGTTACGGGGGGCAATGTTCCTAGTTACAGGGGAAACCAAAAACACATATAGTTTAAAGAAAGTTACATTTAGGGCTTGTATAAAGGTTACCAATTTTCACTAGTTGAACGTTCATACAATGTGATTCAGAGACGTTGGCTGAACGTTTGTAAAAACCCTTTAACAAACGTTCAGAAAGGGTTTGTTGGAGGTTATTTACCAACGTTAGTATATAACTGAATATAACCTCCAACGAATGTTCCCTGGAGGTTCCCAGGGGGTCCGTCCGATCACAACCCCCAGCAAACGTTCCCTCGACGTTCGCTCAGGGTCCGTTGTTTCCCAACCCTCTGCCGACCATGAGCGAACGTTGGCGAACGTTCGGTGTTACCTGGGTTGTCTCGCTTTTGTTCACAACTTCTCAGCTTAAATCTGGCACCGATTACAACTTCTTTCTGATCATATTATCTTGAACATTCCATTAGATTGTTCACAGGTTGTACAGGTTGTACGGCAGTCACTTGAGCAGTAAACATGATACAGTTATATCCCGGAGTTATATATCCAAATGTTGCGTTAATGTCCGATAAAAAACTGCAAAATGGGTAATAGGCCTATAAAAATAATCATGAAGCGTTCTACAAATGAGGCAATTTGATAGTCATGTGGCATGGTAATTGTCATGTGACATGATATCATTGTAATGGACTCCTCCTAACAAAATTACCCCCAACTATTTTTTCGGTTAAAAACCCTTTCATCGATCTGGGTATGTGAAAATCGCCCTGACTTAATAATGGCGCTGTACGGGTCTCGGACGCTCTCGTGACGCCGCTGTGAATGCTGGGTAATGAATATCGGAGGCTTCCAACGTGCCGACTTTTAAAAGTAACATTGAGTTGTGCAATAAGACAAAAGGTGTGCGACAGTTGAGGTAGCTGATGGCACGCGTTCTAGGAATATTGATTCCGTGCAGTTATAGACGTGAACGTTTTGTCTCCCGGCAGCCATGAGAGCGCAGACGACAAGAGAACGAGCTGAGAATTCATGTCATGTTCCCTTAGTCAAGTTGCGCTTCGAACTCTCAGGAAACAAGATGCGGGACGATTGTGAGAAGGCGGCTCTGATGTTCCTGGTTTGTACAGAAGGGGGGAATGTTTCCTGTCTAAAGTGTTTGCCAGCAGGGGGAGCGGTTTGTGCAAATTTACCTTGATGCCTAACAAGTACACCAAATTATAAAATAAGCCCTCCTAATCTACACCGAACTTCATTTATCGACTTTCCCACCATACACTTTGAAGGTGTCCTGCGGAAAAGGAAAAAAGTTTCCCATAGAAGTTTGTTTCGCTGATCGTGTACAGAAGATAACCGAAGTTTCGGAAACTTTGCTCAGAGGTCGCACGGTGAAAAGTGCCTCTGTGTATTGATTTTGATTTTATTCACTCATATATTGTGGTTGCATCCTTGCTTTACAATGTTGAGATGAGAGCGACTTTATTGTTCAAACCTGCACTTTCATATCCGCGACTGGTCTGAAATAAAATGATAATGTTGGCATCGCCTTTGAAAATGTTTACAATATGTGGCCGGAATCAAATCATAAAGAACTTCACATGCAAAGTGGCACAAGAATGACAGCGGGCTCTCAAAGTGTTTCCGAAATTCACCCGGAGTATAGATGAGAATCGGTCGTGCATTGGGCGACACTAGTCACAAACCAGCATTGCATTTATCCTAAGTGCTTGGTGATGGCCGATATAAGGAGGCACAATATCTGGCCAACTGCTGATCAAGGATCTAAGTCAAGAGAGATGGAAACACTTATTATGTCCAAACTCTGTTATATCTTTCCATTCAGCTACTAATGTTTCTATTATTCTGATAAAAAATCAGCTGGAGTAGATATAAACCTTCTCGGGAGACTGCCTTGGTGCGACATTTAATGTACATAAAGTGACGGTCACTTGACACCCGGATTAGTCACGGTGACTGATTCTGGGAGTAAATTCAAAAGATGAACTGCTAGTATTTGACATTTTAAGATGTCAAAGTCCATTGAAATTACGGTCATTTTCTCATTCTTCTAAACATGTTTTTAGGCAATATTTGATATTTTTCATGAGTTTATAATCCGCCAATTTATTAAGGATGGGTGTTATTTGGATTATAGACTATGTATAGCCTATATGTAAACAAAGGTCCAGAAGACAGCCCTTTGTATTCGTGCTGACCATATAAGTGACATATAATTAGCTGTGGGAATAGGCTGAGATTATCCATGGATTTCATACCCCACTCCACAGTGCTTGGAGTGGGGTATGTCCTAACGCAGCTTTCACGGTATGTCCCATTTTATAGCATTAACCTAGTTGATGGCTAACTGGAGTTTATTAAAGGTGCGTATACTAGGTCACTGCAAATAAACAACACATGAAACCGGACACTAAAGCTTGTGAAAGTCAAGCAAAACCATGACCACTTCCTACTCCAGGAATTATTTCTTGAACTTAGTCATACATTTATTATGTAGTGCTGATTATAAGCGCTAAATCAATCTGATTGATTTTAAGAAAGGACACATTTTCACCCAAAACCTATTAACCCACCTGTCTTTTCGGAGCCCATTTTCCCTTCGTAGTTGCCTTTTTACTCGTTGTTATGGATGTCTAGTTATTATTCCACTATGTATTCTCCAGGCACCTTGTCGTTGCCATGACATCGAGGTAAGCGTCATTACTCGTGTGTGGTGAGTGCCAAAAGCGCCAAGAGTCTATCCTGTGCTCCCGTTTAGTGTCCCTTTTAATAACCAGACCCATCAAACAAGTGATGGTAAACGTCAAATGAACAACAGCCAATGCAAACCTATGGTTTGACCGACAAGGACTAGATCATGAACTTTAAGCTTTCATGCGTCATGTGCAATTCCGTAATATAAAAGTGTTATCATGACACAATTGTAGATGTTTATTAAACCTGTAATCACATTACGCAGTTTGTTCAGTTGTGGGCTTAGATGTACAGGAGACATATGTATGATGCTGTATGTCCTGGTTTGCTGATACAGACTCTAGCATCCTCCTCTCGGGGCCTTGCTCTCCAGAGCTATGTAATCGTCTCTGTCTAGTGTCAGCCTGACTAATGAAGCTTTCAGTCCGTCCGCTCTCTGGCTATGTGCAGCTATGTCAAACAGTCCACAACTATTCCTCGTTCCTAAAAGAGCTTCCTCGGCGCAAAAATAACCCCGTCTGAGCCATTCATGCACCACTTTGATGCTTATGAGAATACGTGGGTTTTGTTTATCTGGAGCTGCACATTGGCCTGGAGGATTCTAGAATATCAGTCACGTGGCGAATTACCAATTTCAACTGTGATCACAAAACCATTGCAGAAATCAACATGTATTGATTGAAGTAATGATTGAATTAATTGTGTCCGAAATATCAAGAAAACACAGCATAGATTACGCTATGCATGCTTACGAAGTTCTTGAAATGCAACTGCCGAAAGATTTTAAATCTGTGCAAATTGCCCCTCGGTCTGACGAACGTAACTCGGTTTCAGTGCAAAATTCATGATTGTTTAACTTGGTGATGACATAGAGAGGTTGTTAGTACGTGTTAATTCCCCAATATCTGTCTGACTGTGTTAAGTGCTCGCTACGAACAGAACTCTGGGTAACCTATATACCCTCCGGCAGAGCCTCCAAATTAGCGTTTCTTATCTTTTTATGTTCTTCAGGGAGATACGTTGGTCATTGAATCGCATCATGCAGTAGTAATTTACAAGTAGAGAACCATAGATCACAGGACGCACAGAAGATAAATACACGTAATTCATACAGCATGTGTGGTCTGGTGGCCATGCCCGGCACGACTGTGTGTCTGCACTTCTGTTAAATATCATCTGTACGTTACAATTGATATGATTGTGGTTACGATCAGTGTACATCCCTAAACACCAGACAATGTCAGGCTGCCCTCTAACCCTAATTTAATAATGACAATGAATCTCCAAATTCCATGAACAAATGTTCCTCAACTGCAAGAAACCACGCTGCATATTATGATGATTGTTTGACCCCCATCATTTTCACAGACGGCTAATGGATTGAGCGATCTACATAAACATTAACCTATAGTGACCAGAAACATTACAAGGCGGCCTTCACCCCTCTACACTGAGCGTAACCAATGGCAACCACGCGGATCTGACGGGGGAAGACAACTGTGGCTGACATCCTGGACAGATGTCCTGGGACGATCCTGTACAAGGAAGCACATGAGACACAACTCATGAAGACACAACTTCCAACTGTCGCCTAGTAAACGCTGAGATGTCATCCTTGATGTATGTTTCCTCACCATCTTAAGCATCCTCGTAACCTCTGCAACTTTGGACTAATTGTTTCACATCATGCCACTGTCAAACAAGCACCCTCGATGTCTTTGTTGCGGTTAACCATAAGGCGTACATGTATGTTTACATACGAATCAAGAAAATAATCGCCAATCTTGCCCGTGGTTACCTGCAGAAGCGATGTATTGATCTTCCATTGTGACACTTTATATTTCATAAAAGTTGCAATCAAACATTTATGATAATTGTTGAGTTTAAACTGAGGATATATGGACTTCAAATGCAAGATAAGCATTAGAGAGCAAATATTTTCTCTGACCGACTGTTCGATCTGTTACAATGTTGGCGCATATTTGGGGGGTGGGGGGGGGGGGGGGGGTTCTGACTGTTAACGTCCCCAAATTAACCCTCCACCAAACGAAACTTGTTCTTTTCTTGCTGAGCAACGATGAAGACATGCCGGCGCTCGTCTTTTAGCAGACCACTCTAACGCGTCACTTGACTCCATCGACCTTTACGTCATATGGCTATCATGTGACCCCAAACCTCATCAGGGGCGAGAAAATCTCACGGTGGATGACACTAGGTGAAACAGTGGGCACTTAGGAATAAAATCTGTGAAAGATCGTCTGCCAGGCGTAAAAACGGCGGGAAAACCTAGAACAACGAGGTCGCTCACAGAAGCTATTGTTTTATTCCCTGTCACGTGGAGTACTAGATGATGAATGGCGCCACGTGAGGCGGCTGCAGACGACATTCAGTAAAACCCCGCGCTGGCGAAGGCATCGCAGGCGTGTATCAATGAGAATGTGGCGAGCAGATTCAAGTGGCAGCCAAGTGACGACATTAAAGCTGTGAAAGGCGGCATTATGCGTGAGTGTGCGGCCACTTGATGGTTTTAGTAAAGTATCCCTTAATGATGGGAGATACAAGAGCTCTCTGGAGCCCAGGTGCCACTAGTGATGGATGAAAAGTCACTCAGTATCTGGTAAACTGAAGATGATAAATTGATTGATGATTCTAATCAGTGCCAACAGACATGTGCAGTTAAAAGCCAGTCAATATACAAAGTTGAAAGTTCCTGTATGACTACATGTATTGTTTAGTCCTACTGAGAGGACACGCGTTCAATTGACGTAATCAACATTGGTTTTAACTTACACTTGTAGACCTAGCTTCTTAATCCAACCCCGCCCATTAGGGATAATCCAGTTTTAAATACCACACGTCACATGCTACACTTCAGCTTTGTCGATCATCCGCAAAATATCATCATCCTATTTCTATAAAAGTTACCATAACGTAGGCTCGTGCCAGTCATAATAAGCTCTATATATTGCTGAGATTTTATGGTCCCATGTCGGATGAATCGGCGTTTCATTAGTAAGCAGCTGCGCTCGCCGACAGATATCGGTGATAATACAAGATAACTTACCGCGTCTTATCATCGTTTGTTTATTAATATTTCATCACGTACGATAATAAGTGCATCGGGTTCATCACTGATGACCATAATACCAATAACTAAAAACTACCGATCAGGGATGCGTTCTGGGGAGCATTCCTCGGTTTCTATAGTGACGGGAAGGCGGAGCAATGTCGTGTGAAACCATCTGAGGTCAATTCGCGTTGTCATTGAGCTTGTTTTTTCTAGCAATTTTTAACAGTCATAATTCGGGTGAAAACTAGAAAACTAGTAAAATATTTTCAGTAGGAATGGGAGTTTTACCGACTCTTCCTCTCGTCCTTTGAGCATTCTTCGCTTGAGCGCTGATAGATTGGAAGGTTCTATCGAGTAGACTGAAGTTTGATACTGGTTAGGTATAAATACAACTCTTGTAGACAGGTAGTGATAACCTCTACGCTCGGTAACGCTAAATTGGTTGACAGCCATGATCCCCGAGCCCGAACTTGCAGTTACAGTCAAACCATTCGTGAAATACGCGAACATAATAAAATAACAGTATGTGGGTGTTGTGATTTGTTGGTTACACGTAAATGCTTATCCAATTTTCATATACTTCGATCTATTTGTATACTCTCGTATGAATGATTATTATCTAAATGTAAGTAACAAATAAGATTAGCATATATATAAATAACGAATCATGTTTTACGCCATCATTACTAAAGTTGTTCTTGTTTTGTTTCAGCCAATGAACAGCCCACATTACTACGGTGATAAGCTGCATCATTTTGGTCCCAACAACAATTTTAACAGCAACACTAATCAAAATGGTAAGTAAATTAATTAGCTTTGACCTAGATTTGATAAGTGATTTCATTTGCATTGTGTACTCAAGCAGTTATCTTGGCCTCATATATATCTTTAACTTATTGAAAACTGTGAAGGGGTGTTCAAAGACTCCTTGATAAATGCTGCATCTTTCTAACCCAAGGTCAGCAGCTCATTAAGGAGCACATTCAAGCTAATAGGTTCACTCATTTCCCCCAGAATTCCTTGCTTCATCCTGTCAGTCAAGAATGTTTGAAGTGACGTCAGTGTGTCAATGTCCAGCTAAAAGTAATTTACAAACAATTAAGTAGAAGCATACCTCTCGGTAAAAACATCGCGTATAATAGTGGAAGAATGTAAATATAACTTGAAGTTGTTTTGCCGAGTTGTTGATAATGATTGAGTTGGATCAATACTGTCCATACATAATGGATTATTCAAGTATCATGTTGTTTATATGATAAAGAGAGCGTTGGTACGGGTTTTTTTGGCAAATGAACTGTGACACACCACAGATGTACGTTTTTATCATACGTGAAATTGATCATCATGTAAGGGAACACTTGTAAAATATACGTGAAATTTACTCAATACACGTCGTCCTTTGCCAATGAACAGGCGCAGTTTTAATTAGCTGTGATATTCCGAGTCAGTGCAGTATTCGGACTAATTTACAACTATTAAGATAACCGACTTACCGAATGTGAGACGTTCATGTGGAGATGCGCGCTTCTCAACCCCTGCCCTACCCTCTCCCGTTACCCCGTCCAAACACACCCCGCGTGGGTGCCCCGGGATTTTGATCTACCCACCTCTAGGGCCTACTCATGGCACAAACTCCACCCCGAACGCTCATCTATTATCTAAAATAATAAATACATCGAACAAAAATTCACTCCAGACGCATATGCAGGGATTCTAATCCATGTATCAACGTAAGTAATAGGTTGTGAAATAGAATTTAGATTTGCAACATATGTAGTAGTGAAACCCCCGGTGGGTGGGGTTGAAACCCCTACAGAGGAGGTCGTGGCCAGTGGAAACTAGACATGTCTTCCTCTCTTAAACTCTTACACGCTATTTGTGAATTTCAATCTGAAGCTTGTTCCTATACATGTCCAGTTAATGTGGAAATTTCTCATAAAAGCCTTCAGACTTTTAAGTATTGTAATACACATGTAATTTTACTTATTCTCATGAGCACGGTTGAGCTACTGCTTTGACATGGTCTATGAAATACAGGTTGACCCTACCCCAGGGGTATTGACTCGGTAGCTCCAGGAGCTTTCTCATCCAATTTACCAACATCAAAGCAACTTAAATCACTCACTAACTCATACCTTCTAAATCATTGTGTGGGATAAATTACAGGCAGCGGCATTCGATTTAAGAGACGTACATGTACATATAAGTGTACTTAACTTAGATTCTACGCCGCATTTCAAAATGATGTCTAAATTAAATGTCCTTTCATATTCCGCCTATTTTCCACTATGTTTCCTCGATGAATAGGCATGTAAGCATGCATATATAAACGGCGGCAGATCTAGTTGAAATCTCAATTGCTCTCTCCGACCTCATTCCGAGAAGTTACATAATCAGTAGCAAATGCGGTTAAAGTTTTCGACATCAGGAATGGTTTACTGGTGTACAGACGGGTGTGAAACCGCAGCACCTTCAGTAGCTGGAAAAATAATCACCATTAAATCTACATAATAGGTATATAACGAGCGATCGTTATCGTGGGGCGATAATTCTCTTATCATACCTGACTAATTTCTGCAGGCGGGGACGATAAGTGCACATATCACCCGCTAATTATTAACATAATCAGGCGCTTTTAGCAGCATGCTTCGTTAAACAAACTGTCAAAATCACCCGTGATGAAAGGACAGTCAAATCAAATCAACATTGTAACGTTTACAGTAAAATCAATTAAAATTGCACCGATCTCGAATCAAACTGATTCTGATCATAGCCCTTCGTATGGCGATCACATTCTGCCGCCCTTTGTATTGCTGTGTACTGGCGGACGAAAGGACACCGAGTGGACCTCTTTCAGGTGTACTCAATGCTAACCTGAGAAACATTTGAAATGTCACTCAAACTGCGTTTCATTGCGCTTCTTAGCATTTTAGTGCCTCTTTTGTCGGGCATAAACAGACTTTACAAACCATAACAATAACTAGATACACTGAAATACTCTTTTACCTCTGCTCACTGATCCTGTAAAAACAAGCCGGTCGAACTTGCTAAACTCCGGGAAAATTCAAAGTGGCGTTTAAATGACGGCCGCTCGATTCTAAAGCTCTCAAAGCGCATGTTGTATTAGCCGGCTAGCAATCAAACTCTACCCTTTATTGAGCTCTTAACGAACCCTTGACTTCATCTAGATCAAATTAACTGACATTGTGATGGACAGGGCAGCTGTCTGCGCGCGTCAGTGTCAGAAACCTATCGTCTACTGACACCAAATGGTGGCTATCTCGTCCTAGCGAGCGGCGGAGCAACACTTAGCAGCCGATGTCGGCGCTAATTTGTAGAAGAAAATGGCGATTACTTAATTACTGCAGGGTCCAGAGGGGAAATTGCTGGAATTCGGACGATTTCTAGAGACTGTTGTGGGATAGCTTGAGTTTTAATTAGTTTGATAAGATATCAACCACGAGAATCCCTTTGTTTTTGTCATGACTTGGTCTTGACTACGGCCATCCCTCGCTATAGATTACCAGTTTGTACAGTATTCCTAATTTCAAATCGTTTGTAAAGATGCAATTCTTCGAAAGTTGTATTGTATTCAAAATTATACCGATTGTATGATCGAGTTACTTAATTTCAAGTTGACAATACCCACTTAATCAATAACTATAAAGGCCCGCTTGATATTATTCTTTTTTGTCATCAAGTGACTTATAAAAACTGGGGCACCAAATTAATCCCAGTCAGTCAAATTTTGCACATAAATCCAAGACTGAGGCGCGCAAATCCACTTAGTCCCCTGATAATCTCTCTCCGTGATCCCAGCATGGTGTCAAGTATAAACTAATATAAATCAGATTAAATCAGATTAGCCGCCTCGCGATCGTGTTTATTATTATTAGGAACAGACGACAGCTCCTGTGTCATCACTTTCCCGGCGTTTGTTGTACACGATTCACCACCACGTTTACACAGCCAAAGAAAATAATTATTTAGAGAGGCTCTCACTGGGGCTACATTAGCTATTAAATCGCCATAAAGCCAGATCTAGATTTCATGCAAATAAATAACACTAACCGTACATGCTCCCCGGCGAGAGAAGATCAACCACAGATTCGTAAACACATTCATCGGAATTTATAAACCGTGTTTGATCGGCTGACCTCCGATGAAATGGAGTCTCCATAGTTCAAATATGAGAACCATTTATTTTCGGCGACTTTCACGGAAAAGCATGAAAATTTATTTTATTGCCTGCTCACATCAGCATTCCTATTTTCAAAGCTAGTCGATCCTAATCTGCTATATGCATTTCTCGGACTTTATCGAAAACGATGTAAAGGAATATCTGGCATTTCATGGAAGAACGCTTGAAGTGCTACATGTTCCGGGAATGTGGGAAATATCTAGTGAAAAGGAGACGGCCGCCCGACCGGTCTAACTTTGAACTGACCGCTATCAGAGCCAGTAATTGATAGCTGCGCCGTGACCTACATAATTATTGGCATCCCGGATTATCATCATTTCTCTCTCTCTCTCTCTACTCATCCAAATTCTGATGTTAACTCTTGAGTGAACAAAAAACTTAAATAAATATCTATACGACGGTAGAACTCTGCTCAAACTATTGAACATGGTCTAGTTTTAACTGAGTTGAACAATGTACGCAAGACCTAGTTTCCGCTAAATGGTCTAAGAGTATGGAAATAAAGAAAGCATTTACTACATGTGGCTAATTATCGTCTGCTATTTCCCGCTACTTTTTCTTGTCTGGAATATCGCTTTGCTCGTCTGCGGTGGCGTCTCTCTGTCTTCTGCCGCGGAATAAATCTGCCTGTCCGAGTGTCCCATGGCGGATATTTTCCTCTCTACTTCCTGTGCTATGTAACTTTGTAGCTAGGTTTTAGTAAATATATTATTCGGTAGAAACAAGCGTGTCATGAGAAAGATACTTACTGGTTAACCACCATACATCACCCAGATAAATCATCGGCGCTTTGATCTGACTGCGAGCGTCGTTGAAAAAAAGGAGGCCAGTTAAAAAGCACGAACTGCCTCAGCCAGTACTTTAAAAATAGAGGGTCGTAGCAAGAGTTGAGTCATATAACAAGCTTAATTACCCCTATCCCTCACAAGACTAAGTAATAAACTGCTAAATGTTATACACAAAAGAATAGTAAAAATAGGGAGTACAAATATATTCTGCGTGACGAACTTTCGACGTAACTGAGTTCATATGGGCTAATGATAAATGCGGATAAACAAATTTTATCTTACTTGGTTATCATTACACACATTGACGCCATAGAAAAGTGGTGAGATTTAAATGCATATACATATATATATATATATATATATATAGTCCCATATCATGTACGCGAGACATAGTAACGCTATATAATAGAAACAAAAATGGGTATCGCAAGCAGATTTATCCTACTGCATTGGGTATAGATTTGCAGATCCTTCATACTTATAGCCGACCTAACTATTTCTCAGATGGTTCAGATAGTAATTGCATACTATGGGCTAAATCTAAATTTTCTTTTGCAGGTTTTGACCAGAACGGTGGAAACAACGCTAACGGGTCTAGCTTGGACTGCTTGTCTCTGATAGTGGATAGCATCTCGCCGACATCGACGAGCGCCATGTTAAACACGTTAGCAGTTACAGAGAGACCAGTGTGAGAGAACTCGCTTCACGGACGATCCTAGCCCGTGTGTCTAGTTTACCACAACTTCGGTCTCATTTGTTATTTGAACATGGATCTAACTCCAAATCAAGTTTAAAAGCACAACATATGTGGTCACAGAAGAGATCTCAGAATATACAGACAATCAAATCTTACTTGGAGAGACATTTTCAATGGATTGAACATATCAATTCTCTTTTGTGGCCAAAGACTAAACTCGTCGCGGCTGAAACTTAGCGTACGGTGGATGGATGGTTCAGAGACAGAATGCTGCTCTGCAATAGTTGAAGAAACGTATTCATCATATGTGAGATATTAATCAGTATCTTTGCCAATTAATAATGAGGCCAAGAGAAAATCGTTGTAAACTGATGTGTAAATTGTCGACCTTTTGTTCTGAGGAAGAACGTTTCATAGTATAAATAACGAAATGTTGCTGCAGCAATGAATCTTTAAATATGTATCTCTGCCGGCACTCTTACGTCGTAGGATTCATTTGTTTCCAGCCCAATGAAGATGAGGTCGAATGTTTTAGTGATGACCTTCAAGTAAACATACAATTTTAAGTGAGCTAAAACATTTACTGATACGTATATAAGTAGAAATTGATAACTTTTATTTGCCAGGAAATTACTCAGATTAGAATGAAACTAAACGATTTAGTTACATATATTTACGTGAAATTGTGTCTTTATTCTATTATTATTATGATTTGCATTATATTTATAAACTTTCGTGTGGTTGAGATTAAATAAGAGTAATGTTGTATCAAATAGCGTATGCGAAACGAGTGTAAATTGAGCCCTCAGGCCTCGTGTATATTTTTATAGAGATACAGAATAAGTAGTCGATGTTGATGTGCATACATGTGAGTCAGAGTAAAATTGGTGCGTTCAAGATTTGCATGAGTATTTTTAGATTGTTTCTAAACAATATACACTGTAAACAAAAGCTTCCGATCATTTTTTATTTTTCATAATAATATTTTTAGTTCATAACAGTAATTGTTTCCTTTTATCTAAGCCAAATGTATTCATGTATGATGTGTCTTGATGTCGTGATATGGAGTTGTCTTGGACGTCATTATTGTTTAATTTGTTTAGTATCAGTGTCCTCCAGTAGGTATGGCTAAATTTCCCGAGCTTCTTATGTTTTTCTGTATCCTGCTATGTTGAACACTATTTTGTGGAGGCACATATATTTGTACAGTCAAGAATAGATTGTACCAATTAAAGTCATGAAAAATAAATGTGTATTAAATAGATAATTCCAGATACTATTTCCAATAAACCGGATATCTTGCAAATTGGACTTGTTTCTGATTAAACCGATTGGCGTAGAGGAGAAATGTTATAGCTATGGACACAAACTTCTAAAGCACAGCAAACATCGTGCACAACAAGGCTTTTGATATATTCAGGAACAAATAATCGATCGGTATAGTCATATGTAATGCTTGGAAAGCCTTAACACTGATACGGTTCGACTCGTGGGCATCGATCATTGAATAGATTAATTCATTTGACGTCACGGTTTCCTAGGCAACGCCCAATGTAAATCAATTCAGTAGTGTCACTGATTAAGGAGGACGTTGTTTTGTAAATTTGAGACAGTCCATCTTGAATGATTATCCCGGTGCCCTCCCCGTGATCCTTCCTTGATCCGTTCCTGCGTAATCTGGGCCTATAACGCGGCACACCTGGCCATTAAGCTAATTGTTTTGAGGATCGCACACACCTGGGTTAGACGTCACTACCCAAGGGTCGGGAGGGTGAGTTAATGAAGGGGCCAGGATATGCAAGTGTCTTTAGCTTAGGCACAATTACAACTTAATAACTCGTTATATCACTATTCAATATATCATGAGTGATATGTGTTAAGTATTGTTAATTCAGTTGGTATTATGGTCACCTTTATTAGCACATATTGCAGGTAACTATTGGAGTAAAAGAGCCGATCGATGCTTTACGCCTATAGAGCCAGGTAGTCGAGCCCCCCTGCAGCCTGGGTTAAAGACGAGATGCTCCTTTGCTGGCCACGTGTCAAGGGTTTGGAGCAAGATCAAGAATTCAATGAACATCAACTCAAAACAAGAGTGTTGTGGGTGGTTTGAAGTGATCCAGCCTGCCGGATAGAAGCCAATTTCTGATCGCCATTGGAGTAGAATACGAGACTATAGTTGGTATATCATATTGGATGGGCCTCGGCAATAATGGTGCTATAAACTAAGGTCATCAAGGTATTCGCAATTATTGACACATAAAGGGTAAATGCAACCATCATTTGAGTTACTTAAGGGTACAAGTCTATCACCACACCAGCATAATTGCTATAGGGACAATTTCTTTTGAACTTTTCAGCAACCGAGACGGTTGCTAGGAAAACTGAGTTTAGGGATGAGTCATTATTTAGGAATTGGGAGGGCCGGGCAAATATAGGGAGGGTCATAATTTTATTTTTGAATCTA
>JAXGGS010185190.1:0-16915 GCA_035585475.1 Armandia brevis
TAAAAAACCTGCCGCCCGCACCCCCCTCTCAAGCAAAAAAAAAAGCTTGAGAAACTAATCATTATTTTTTTTCAGCCCAACTGTTATTAATATCTGATAGGGCACATGACCTACAGAACCATACGGGGTCCCCCGCCGTGACATTGCCAGAATTGATAAGTTAATAAAGAGTAGTTGCGGATTAATATGATATCATATTTTCACTGTCTGGTCAGTGGATTATTAGTTTATCATGCATTTAGAATTTTCAGCACCACATCTCACCTACAGCAACCAGTCGCTCGATACCAAAATTCCTTCACTCGCCTAGTCGACAGTCTGCTCACTGATTGTGGGGAATAACACGCCATAACTTCATTAACTTCGCTCATGTACGGGATTAAAGATTCATACGTTGACAGGTAAAGGTCCCGCAGCGGCCAGTACATGTTGTGTGTGATGGTTGGGGTCTGTAGTGAAGCAACAACTCGACGATTAACATGCGAGAAACCCACATTGTAGAGATCTTCTCAAGAAATCCACATGCGATGTGATGATCAGGACAAGGATTTCTGTCAGTGGCACTAGATTCTCGGATACTAAACATTGTAGTGATGAGCATCGCAAAGTCAGTCAGGTAAGAATCATTGTGTTGATTTGTAAAATGTTACAATATGATATCAAAGGTATATCTATCACCATTTATGATGCCGGTGCGATTTGCAATTGATAAGCGTTCTCATTCAAAACCTCAATGAAAATGATTTGAAATTAAGCAAAATAAGTGATTTCTCAATACGACTCACAGTCAGGCACAACGGTATTAGAATTTTGACTCTTATTCAAACTTGGAGGTTTGACGCACTTTGAGAGCGGGCGGGAATACATGTTGTAAACAAAATTCTAATCGGAATCTGCAGTTGAATTGGGAATCGCAATAATTTTGACGCGGTGATTGGTTTTCTTGGTTTTCAGGAAAGATATATGTAGGACACTCTCAGTCATTGTAAAAAAAATCCCGATGCAGATAAATCACTATACCGCCGTAAGTCGAACTTTCAATTGTTAATAAGCTGATTTAATTTCAGCGCATTTCATCCGACCGGTTGTAAGATCCAAGGGAACCGTGGTTGTTGTGCATAAAAAATGGTATGAAATGTGACCAAGTTAAACTGCTGGCTATTAACCTGTACTTGTCGCCGATATAAATTATTCAGTGGCACGCTAAAGTTGCGACCGAATCAGAGCCAGGAGAGCTTGTAGATTAATTATATACCTGACCCAGTGGCCCCACACCCTTCCCCGGACCCAATCTCCCGTTGCTGTGTGAGTTGTTAATGGCAGGGAATGGGCCATGGAAGAGAGGGAGACCGATGGAGGTAGAAAAAACGATGACGGAGGAGATGACTAAAGAGTGGGTGGAAAAAACGCTGGATTACGGGGAGACACAGTCATTAGAAAGTCGTGAGTAATATCGGTTAGTTATAATCACCTTGAACTTTGTCTGAATATCACTGAACCCATTAAATCAGAATTTCAATATCAATTTGTTTCCCTGAACAGCCGTTCGTCGTGTGACTATTTCGTTATAGAACACATGTTTTACTCACAGGACAGACTGTTGATCGGTCATCTCTGGATCTTGTAGAGCTAAAGAATGTGAGAGACAGTTTAACAGGAGAACTGAGGGAGAAGGATCAAAGCATAGCAATGTGGAAAAAACATGAAAACGATTATCAAAATCAGATATCTGGTGAGTTGCGCCTCGCTTCCCCGTTTACCTGTATACTTGTACCACATATCACTCCATTACATTAGTTTAATGCACAGCAAGTAGTCACCAGCTCAGTACTGTACCGGGCATTTTGTATATGAAGCATATCTTTTAATTAGCTTGCGATTAAATGATTTTATAATGTGTACACAAATTTGTATGATGAAAATCGGAAATAGTTTAATCGATATACTTTCGTGTTTTAAGAATTGACAAAGAGAATGGACGAGATGTCCAAGATGATTAGAAACAGAGACTTTGAGATTGAGAAATCCAAGATGCGCGAATCTAAATACAAGCAAGAGATAGATGTGTTAACGGTCAAAGCCAACAATAAGGGCCGGGCCAGAGTCCCTGATCACAAACTGCAATACCCACAGCCCATCGTCAGGTAAATATACAACTGAATCACCACACACACTATACAAAATCTAGCGCCACCGTTGTCCATCGATAAAAAAAAGTCTATAAATACATTTAAAAAAATCGGACTTCAAACAAAAAACTAAAAACATCGATCGATCATCGAATATGTACCAACTTTTCAGCAAGTCCAACCCGGGTTTGAAGTTACCGACATTAGTAAAACATATAATGGATTCTGATGAAGGTGGTGGGTCAAAACCAGGGAAAAGAAAGGATAGAGCTCTTAACCTTTTCTCCAGCAGTCCAACGGATGACTTCCAGCTAGATGGCAAGGTAAAGCATCCATGTAAATAAAAATGTATATAGGTGTATATCATGAACGCAGTATATGTTTGCCCGAGCCCAACATACACTCCTAATATTTTATTAAGAGCCTAGAATTTGTAAGAGTAAAATGATATTAGGAATGTCAGAAGAATAATTTTTTCATAAATTTTCACTTCAACTGAACTAGGCAAAGAAAATCAGAACGGACTCTAGTTTCGGGCCTAGAAACGTGCAGCCTTGTTACTTGTGTGAGAAGTGGGTGTCCAAAACTGGCGGGAAAATCAATTTACCAAACGTCAACCTTGTGATTCCGCCCAAGGCGGTTGATTCCGGGCCACTTCTGATCACAGCGACAGAGCTACAGCGGAGAACCATCCTCAAGGAAAAACTAGCCTCAACCGGCCTCAACAAATACATCCAACCGTGCGTTGCTATGGTGTTGCAGCCTCATGGTTACGAGTTCATGCGACCGGTTAAGATCGAGCTTAAGAACGTGCGGCTTGGCTCTGAAAAGATCCTCGTCTTCCATAAGGACGTTAACCACCACCGTAAGACGTCATGGATGGACGTGACCACCGAGTGCGCGCCCAAAAACACCAAGGACGGAATCATTCTGACGACCCGGCAGTTCTGCGTGCTGGAGACGATCAAGCTGCTTCTACCCGCCGTCACGCTCCCGGCCCAGGTGAGCGCCGCTAACGCCGGCCTCCTCGCCGGGCAGAACCTGCAGAGCATCGCCATCTCCACGCACGTGCTCTCCATCCTGCACGACCGCATCACCACGTGCGAGTTCCACGTGTTCCACGATAAGATGGAGGACTGTATCAGCGTCATCTGCTTAAAGGCCGACTCCAGCGGGGATCATCCGCGGGATTTACTTAATCTGACGGATCTGCGCGATAGACGCGCGCATTTGGTACCGTTAGGCACGGGAAACAGCACATTCCAAGTGTGCGACAAGGAGCGACTGTTCTGTTACTTCGAGAAGAAGGCCAAGTTCGAGTGCAGCTTTGTTTTCCGACTTGACGAGGCCGAGTCTAAGGGGCAGCTGGTAATGATCCCACTGAGCTCCAACAATCCAGGTATTTCATGCACCTACAGTAATTACATTTATTGCATGTGGCCTATGCATCAAAATACTTGAAATACCTGTCATGTTTGAAATTCAACAAAGACATCGACCATCGACGCCAGGAGAAAGAATCTAACGGCACACTCATTAATTCATAAATAATTATGCTATGTATGGAAATTGTATAATCAACTTAATCACAACTAGACTAAGTGATGTAAATCTGTGGCAGGTAAGATACCGAGGAAACTGACGATACGGCGGAAAGTGGCTGATTTTGTGGAGGATACTGAGATCGCCATCCTGAAGCTGACCTACCCCCCGGCGGGCGGCACGACCAGCCTCTCCGAGTCTCTCACACTGGAGAACGTGCTATCCAAGATGAGGAAGAAGATTCTGGTGAACGTCGATGTGAGGTTTTTGCTGGATATGATGCGTACGGAGAAAGTATTCACTATTCAAGAGCAGGATCTGATTAATCAGGAGAAGACGCGACAGGCCAGAGCTAAAGTCTTCCTAGATATGATGGCGCAAAAGGTAAAACACCTCAATACTTGCACATGTCCGGCTGTTTGTCCAGTGGTTGTTCAAGACAACACACGCTCTCAAATTGATTGTGGAAACTATCAAAGTCGATTTCAGGTCAAGAAAAATTATTTTGCTTGTTATTTCATTAAACTTTGAAGTGTGTACTATTCAAAGTTGAATAGGCAAATATTATGCCCTGCTCCCCAGGAGATGTTAACACATCGCTGTTTTTTAAATCAAATTCTTTGACAATTTCTTCAAATTCCCAATTGAGAATTTCTAATATAGGGCAAGAGAGGGATGCATGTTTTTTGTGGCGCACTAAAGGATGACTACAGGCAGCTGGCCGAGGAGATCCTGGAGCTGATGAAGGAAGAGCCGGGTGATGGGGATTCTGCCGAGTCGGATACAGCATCAACAGCCGCGGCTGTTCCGAACAACAGCAGGACAGGTCAGCAGCCTGTGTCCAACAGGGACAAAAGTAACACGGTCCGTCCACCCGGCTCTAACAGGGCTAACACTGGTCAGATGACCAGCCAACCATCTGTATCAAATAGAGATAGAACCAACCGGGAGAGACGAGCGGCCAAAACATAAGCGCTCGCCAAGGTATTCAGTTGATTATTATAATTTGTAATTAACGGTAGCATTTACAATTTTACATCATCATCGGTGATCATCATGGACAAATCGGGGATTCGCATTATTCGTACATCCTCTGCATTGCAATTACACAATTTAGATTCAGGAATGATGACATTAAAACTGAACTCAGAAAGGATGGAGAAGAGCTTGGGCACGGAGACAAATTGATACAGAACAGCTCAGAACGTTGAATGCAGTCTCATATTTTGGTGGCTAAATGTTAAAATCTAGTCCTAGAAAACACAATCTTATTGCGAGCGTGTACAGTTTCTCTTAAAAGCAACTTATTTATAAATGTGCAATATAATAAAATTGACATTATGTAGATAACACAACATAAATGTACATTCCTTCAGCGATTTAACTAATTGTATACACCTTGTTAAACTAGGAACTGTAAGAGAAGTAGCGATTTTGTATTATTACCGTACTACATGTTTTATCATATAGCACAACCACACTTCAAAATACATTGTAGTGTCCAGTGAATGAAATACAAAAGGGTAACACGTCGTGTCAAGGTACTTTGTATGGCATAAAAAGGACTGATCGAAGGAAAATCTTCAGAATTATAAATTTTTCGAAAAAGCAATGCATACCTATTTTTATTTGCGCGTCATATTTGATAACTACCGGTAAGGCTGGGGGGGGGGGGGGCGGCATTCCCTCTTTTTGTGATTTTTTAAGAAAAGTAGGGTGCGGAGGGCTTTTTTTTACTATTTTCGGCGTTTTTTGCTTGAAATAGGGAGTGCGGCAGCTTCGAAGGAGGGTGCGGCAGGTGTTTTTTAATTCTAAAAAACAGGGTGCGGCAGGTACGTTTTTTTTTGTTTTTTTTTTAAATCCAAATAAAAAGGGGGGAGGCGGGGGATCTCAGGCCTATGCGGACGGGCCTCAGAAACTATTTAATAATTTTATGCAGCCTAACCAACAAACATTAAACTTATTGTAATTTATGTTATTATAGGTAATTGATGATGCGTGGTGCCTCAGCTTATTTGAACTGGAACCAATATATATGATATACAAACACTTACATGCACTGTTCGTTTATCATTGTAATGAGCGACGATATAGATTAATGTGTCAGAGTAATATCTACAATATTTGTATAGTGATTAGATCGATCTAATATAAATGATCAAATTATGTCCCATATAGATGCACGGACCTAACGACACACGAACAGTTAAACTCTTAGTAACTAGAGATGCTCATCTATATTCGGTTTTATCCGCCTAAACGGTTTAATATAGATGAATGCAATGCTTTAATTATAGCAGTCAAGTTTCGATGGGAGCAATTTGCGGTGACTAAATTTTGATAATTGAAATGAAATACAAAATAAATTCTGAAACAATGTCGTTTATTTACAGAATCATGTACAAACAATACAAAATAGTGGGAGGAATGTTCAAATACACAACACATGTCGAAACACAAGTAGTTCAACGGCGTGCGCTGACATTTAAATCAAATACTGAGATGTGCATCATTCACAAGATGTCTACTGTTAAATGACAAGGGGTTGAAGTTAAAACGGTTAAACACTGGTCTGATAACTATGAATTACGTATAGGAAATCACAACATCTACATGATTATATGCATGCATACCATAATGTGCATATATATATATGTATATTTGATAATAAGTATTATTTAAATTTAAGAATCAATCGAATGCTTAACATACATACAGAATTAATAGATAATCATTAAATTACTTTAAATATAATACTTGCACAGTCATGTATCACGATATTATTAAGTTGGCACATTTTTAACCTCACATTTGATTACATCTGTCCAGAGACGGTAACATGTGTGCTGCAGGTGTATGATCTATATCTACGAAAGCTAGAAAATATTGCGCAATGGAACTGCACTGAATCATAAAGAAACATTCCTGACCGAAAAGGTAAATTCATTGTGCACTGATAGCAATTAAGACTACAGGTAACCCGCAAATTAAGTTAGAGAATCTTAAACTTTAATACAATGGAAGTCTTAATGCACGCATGTGTATAGGGTGGAAGTTATGGTATACCAGTATAAAGTAGTAAATGTCCAGAAAGTCTCAAGTTACGTACAATACAAAATCGTACATATAACATACAATACACGTAGAAAGACAATTCACAAGACTACAGTATATGTGTCAGACATATCTAGTTAAATTCAAGTTTTGTATTTATTATTAAAGTATAGAGGAGCACAATACCGAATCATTGTCTTTCATTTTCCGATTTGCCATCCACTAAATGCATCCAATCCAAAACTCAATTGAATGGCTTGTAATTTCCGCTTTCTTGGTTTTCAAAGTTTCAAATTAGTAACAAAAAGTATGGTGGAAACATGATCGTCTACGTGCTTAATATAGTACTGGCTCTGGTTCAAGCTAAGACGATTCTATGCCGACTCATGTCTGTGCGTTATTTGAGCAAACGCTCCCACTCCTGCGCCGAAACTCGTTACATATGTAACCTCAAAAGATCCTGTTTCATTTCATCATCATTTATATATAAGTCATCATTGGTTTTTACTAAGATTAATATTCTAATAACATTCTTAAAACCCACTTATCCTGGGCTCCTCATGCATACACACTCTCGCACATGACTCCTATGTTTCAGACAACTAACCCATGTACAACTAACTGTACATTAACCGATGTACAGTAGTCAGAACCAATGCATATTGTAACCCATGAAGTTGTAACTCATGTATGTCTAACCCATGCACCAGTGGTTACAATCAATGCATAATAACCATTTAACGGTAGTTTCAATCCATGTGTCTGTAACCCAGGTGTTAAATTGACCCATGCAGTGATAACCTATGTACATGTAGATTTGGCCACCACAACACAAGGACGCGTCTATGAATTGCAGGCGGTCGCCTGACCTGGTTCCTGGACAGTCTGCTGCTGCTGCTGCTTCTCCTGCTCCCGGTCTTTTCGTTTGGAAGCGAAGCTGAACGCCATGAGGACGTTTGTCGCAGCCTAAAATTAGCAGAAGCAAGGGATGACAATACAGGTGCAATGTTGTTAACATGTTCACCGGCGGACATCGCAGGACTTAGAGGATTTAGTGACGAGTATGTGCGCAGTGTTCCAGATACTTGCCTGTCCATCTAACCTGTGCTGTGGGGTTTAATTTCGGTCGGCCAGCAAAATTGTTCAAATACATTAGCATATTTAATAGATTTACGAATGATGTAGGTCAAAGGGTCTTTAATTATCCTAGATGGACAAAGCATCCTCCTCATAATATACAATGAGTAGGAGCTTGAACTGCTTCTATATTTATACCGCTGAACCATTGTTTTCCACCCTTTAATAGGGTTAAAAGCCCTCTACACTAATGATAGGAAGCTGGTCGTTGTTGATGGCGCTGCATAAATAGATGGATGGTCTTACTTGTGCACCTTCACAGAACTACGGTACTAATTGGATTTAGGCTGAATTACAGTAAACCCTGTCATAAAACGGACGATGGGGACGAGCATAAATATGTTATATTGAAGCGGTATTCACATCAATGTACAGATTTTAGCCGCATTTAATCAAAACTCCACGGCTGAGGATATTAATTAAGGTCCAACTAAGCCACGTAAAACCAGTCGTGATAGTGTATATACATGTGTATAACAATGATTTATTGCATGCTTGGATTCATCTATGGTGATTACACGTATCACACATTTTGATTTTGGTATAATATACATGTACATTTGTAGTTCTGTTTACCTTGAGTTTTCTTTTGGCGTTGAATTCCTTGAGCTTGCTCTGGGCGTCCTCCATGTGGCTGGACTTGGCGGCGTTCCCGCGTACCCAGGGGTGGGCCAGGGCCTGGGCAGCCGTCAGTCGCTGCTTGGGCTCAGGTACTAACATCTTTCTAATCAAGTCCTATAAAAAAACATAAATTCGTATAACACAATCTAGCCATTTAGGGTCAAGCATTTGATCAAATATGCAAATGTGTTAATATCTGATTAATTAGCGATTATACAAATATCAATCTTTTTAAATTTCACATTGAAATGCGACCACGTGTTGACACAGGAGGAAAATGCTCCTCTCTCAGTAGTTGAATATGTCAAAACTGCTGCTAAATGGATAATATTCAAGGCACGTTTGGGAGCGCCAAATGACGAATATTTAATGATGACTTCTGCAAGGTCTATCCGCCATATTATCCCACAAAACAACATGTACTAAATATATATCATGCCAATTGATATTCCCCTCCCAATGTATCAATCAACTATAGCACGGAATGAACATACATGCATACATGTATACATATTGTAATGCGTCTATATGTGTCGCACTAAAACTAGCTTATCAATATTCAATATCCAGGACCGAGAAACTCCTGTGAGGTAAAGTAATATGACACACGCAGTTGAAGGTGATTGCCTTATTGTTCCTTAATTGAACAGACAGTGAATGGTTTTACCTAAAGAATCGGGTAAAGATAACTCCTAATATCATACCAAGGATCACCTAATACAGACAGTCCTTGATCATGTAGCATTGCCAATGACGTAATGATGAAACGTTTAAATTTAACCATAGCATTACTAATATCACACAGAGGAACGATGTAATGTAACTTTAGCATTACTATATAATGTCGACAGATGAGACTTTTAAAAAAAATTGACACTTACTTTAGCATTCTCACTGATTTCATCCCACCAAGGAGAGTCGAATTCAAAGTCACACTTAATGATTTTTTTAAACATCTCTGGCTCGTGGTCGCTGTAGAAGGGTTCATATCCGCACAACCTGCGGACACAAAAAACAACAGCGCTCTATCACCTAGCTAAATAATCTAGTATCAATAACCTGTGTCGAACTGAGGACAATGGTTTAAGGAATGTCTTTACGACACACTTATAGCTAATAAGCCCAAATGGTTTAATACTACCGTTTTTATCAACTGTACATATACAGCATTGAGGACTGAAGATGCGCTTTGATTTGTTTTAAAGAGTGATATAAAGAAGAAGTAACATGTGGAGTGCAAAACACGAAGTACTAAGGCAAGTGTGGGACTTGTGTTGTAAAGGTAGAAAGGAAAGCAAAACCTTGCATTACAGTTGGAATCACTGAGGGGTTGGCGACTGACAACTTGTGTACCAATCAACCAATGTGGTGAACAAACGGTACTGATTTTCAATGGGCATGCGCAAGCCGTAATATTGTCTCCATAAAGTAACTGAGTGTAATTGTGTACACTTGTATTTTGAATTAGTAGGCATTCCTTCAACCCTAGATTTCACGGGGGCAATTACCTATGTGACTACACGCGGGATTGTTTTAAATGTTATATTAATGCCGCTTGTTATATACATGCACGTATACTTGTACTTGTTCGCTGTCAATTGAGGTTTCAGTCAGCTCTGTAATACATTGCTAGTTACCCAGCAAGTCACTTTGGTTCGCTAATAAATTTGCCAGGTTGTCCTCATGCACCACATCCTTTCTCCAGAGGGCAGATGATAGGGACATTAA
The DNA here is from genome assembly GCA_035585475.1 of Armandia brevis. Classification (NCBI taxonomy): domain Eukaryota; kingdom Metazoa; phylum Annelida; class Polychaeta; family Opheliidae; genus Armandia; species Armandia brevis. Next base: position 10,212 of record JAXGGS010185190.1, read on the forward strand.
ACCCTCGCTAAGGGTGTAGCTAATCCCTAGAGCTCAACAGTTTTTTCATTGCATTTCACAAAGTGGATAGAATGTGACTGATAACGAGACCATGATGGTCCCTCGCTATAACACAGTTGTTAACGCAGCTTTGGTCGCCCGCGTTATAGCGAGAGTCGTCTGTACGCGCAAAAGCCACTTTTGATAAAACTTACAAGATATAGGTGATTACTCCAGCGCTCCACATGTCCACAGCCTGTCCATATTTTTTGCCCTTTAACACCTCGGGAGCTGCAAAAGATGACAGAGAGATCGATATACGTTGCCATGGTGACGACAAATATATTGATTAAGAGTTACAGGTAGAAGATGTATGGATTAGATACCGCAGTAGCCGGGTGTGCCGCATACGGTCTGCATCTGCACCTCGTCGCTGATGATCTTAGACAAACCAAAGTCGGCGATCTTCAACTTAGCGTCGTCTCCCGTGCTCTCGTACAGCAGATTCTCTGGCTGTAATTTAATATCACAAAATATGAGTGGTGCTCGCTTGCCGATCCTCAATGTACAAATGGTAATCAACCACTTATTGAGGGACGCGTCTTTGAGGGATGGTTAAAAAAAGAGTGCAATGAATTTGCCTACCTTTAAATCTCTATGGACGACTCCATTCTCGTGTAAATACTGAAAGATATTTCAATTTAAGTTTCAATTTTAATATCTATCAATAGTAACACAATAAAATATACCGGTGTCAGATGCATATGAACCCTACGGCGGTGGAGAAAATGAATTATACATGTACGTGTATCGACGATACAGAAAAGCTAGGTTTCTACGCATTTAAATATAACCGTCAATCTATAAAAATATACAAAAATTCTACATTTCCTGAATACAACGATGCATCTATATTTAAAATGTAATGCTTTTTGGAATAGTATTACTTTATGGAAAAGTAAACTGACCTTAACCGCTTCCAACATCTCTTTTACACATTTTGCAGCATCCTTTTCTGAATAAAACCCACGAGATACTATCCTATAAAACAAAAATATAACAAATAGGTGAGTTAACGTTGAGCGAAAGAGAACATATCCATTACCTTATCTACCGGGATCTATTTTCATTTTGTCTGTAAATGGGAATGAGCGAAAATTAATTATCTGTAAAGTGCTATTTATAGTGTAAACGCATAACATAATTTTCGTGTTAACGTTTAAGAAGCCTTTTTGTATAAATACTTAGAATGCATGATACGACCACATGCATATTGTCATGGTTTTTATAGTTTAATCCATTAACTTGGTTAGCTCACGCCAAGAGTGTATTAAACTGGAATATACAACCAAAAATACCACCGCCAACGTCAGAGACATTAGAGAGGGAAGCGCATTTTAAAATTTAACTTTAATTTGACGTCTTCTATGGAGATATCTTGGAATTGTTCCAACTACACAATACACTATTCCTAAATGAGACAACCAATTTATTTTGGATTCCGTAATCACAGACCCCACACAAATCGTTGAGATGTTGACAATTACCGATGTTCGCTAAAGGATGAAAACGGTCGTTAATCGCGCGCTCATCGAGTGAATTTACCTCTCAACTAACAATCCGCGAACACATGGCTAAATATAGCCACAGTTATACGAGTCTCCCACATGCAAACGCAAATGGATAGTTTATTCGTAGAAGAACGATCAAGTTATCCGGCTGTCCACACCATAACACAATAAAATGCATGTAAAAACACTAATCAATTCAATTTTGAATTTGAACGAAAACATTTACAGGAGAAAATGTGTCCAAATAGTAATCATATCTACGGGCCCAGGAAACATTGTAGACAATCAAAGTGTCAACCTCACTGGAGCATAAGACAATGGATGCAACAAATAGTACTGCGGCTATATCAGAGATCCTCCGAGTATTTGTCCTTTAATCGTTACACATCTAGGTTGACGGGTTTGTCTATAGTAACTGATTCGGTCATCGTGCCTCCAACTTAATATGTCTCACGTGCAGGCTAAACCCGTCGACTCATCGCGCGGCGCGGGAATATACATTGAGAGGTAACAATGTGCAATGATCTTCAAAAATGAAGAAAAATATATTGATAATATATTAATTATTAAATACGACATTCATCAAATAGAGTGGAGAATCGGGTGCATGTGATATTTTGTTTCTATCGTCGAAGTTTATATTCTTTATAGATTTTTTGTTGTAATTATGTGAAGGACAAGAATTGCCATCACGTGCATCTTGCGTTACACCGACTGATCACTGTCACCGCTTTGTCAAGGGTGGCTAAAGGCGACATTTCTGGTGACTGGAGACCGGGATTAATAACAATGCTCTCTGTGTGCTCCCTTTAAAGATCCCCGCCACGGCCTCGTGCAGCCTTCACACAACAGCATTATATATCTGATAATAGCTTGTTGGTTGTCATGCCTCCCGCAAACATCAGATGAATAAGTAAATATCACCGATAGCTTCCTCCATTACGTGAACATTGGTGAGAAAAAAATGTCGCAAACAAAGCGGGTTGAGATGAGCGATCTCTGAGTTAGTTATGATTGCGAGAAACCCCGAAGATGATTGCCGTTGAGGAGACCATAATACACAAATGAGGTGTGAAACTAAAAATGAATTAGACGAGATCCAGAAATGTACCGGTAATTGGCAGATTCTGGATTCATTGTAGTTTCAAATACCATCCGTAAACTAATGAAGTCACAATTACTATGCACATCTATGTACATGTATAGTTTGTTTAAGGTTTAAAGTTTGGCTAATTCTGAATAAACCATTTGTTTAAGCAAACATTGTATTCTTGGTACGCTGAAGCGAACTAACGAACACGAGAGTGGTAGATTCTTGGTTTTACACCTTCAAGCTATTTAAGAAGTGGCTCCCTGATTAGTTCAACTCACCTGTCAAATAGTTCCCCGCCTGTTACCAGTTCTAGTACTAAGTGAATGTCGGTCTGTGACTCGTAAACCTCCTTCAAACGTATCTGGAAAAAGGGAAAACATATATATATATATAATATCATACGAAATAAATGATGTTCCTAAATCTGCGGCAAAACGTGCAGGTAATCGTATTAGCTGTAAGAACTAAGCTGTATGCTGCACTAAAGTGAATATTTTTGAGCGATATTCATTGGAACATATCTGTATGAATAGAAGCTTACGCGTAGTCAGGGAAACTCTTAAACTTGATGGGTGTAAATTACAGTCAACGAGATAATGGGGATTCGTCAATTGGGATATGAATTTTATGATTTTCGGAGTACTCACAACATTCGGGTGTTTCATTTTCAGCAACACTCCGATTTCTGTGCTGACGATTTTTTTCTCCACATTTTTCTTGATTACCTTGACCGCCCATTGATTTGCCGTTCCTTTAGCGTTACACATGTACACCACGGACGTCGCTCCTCTGCAAAAACGTAACAAAACAATGAAAAACTAGGTCAAGTTCAATGCGATCATATAGATTATAATTAATATTTTGAAAGTTGAAATTTTAAATTATCCAATCTGGGCAGTCTGTTTTCATATACAGCAAGCCCAGATGAAAACATGTCTGCCAATGGCAGGTAGCTATTAAAATATCGCGATAGAATGACTTCTAGAAAATGTTGGAAGTATGAACATGGAGGAACAACACATCGCCATTACCAGAATTACGGGGACCGGATCTTTATGGCTGTTTGAAAGAGACAGAAATTTGATGAATGAATCTCACAGCTTATGTATCATCACTCTAGCGCCAAAATCATAATTAAAACATAACACAGCGCTAGATATTAATATGAATTATGAAACGATATGTGGCGCATATTATCCAGTTCAACTGATTGTCGGGAATCTAACCACATCAAATTCCATTATCCATAGAAAGTACAATGTACAAATGGTCATTTGTGATTGATCTTATTATAACACGATGACACATTTATATTTTCGGCTATTTATTATGTACATTTGTACAATGAGGGAAATTAAATCAATCTAAAGCGGACAGGATAATTTTACCGGTGACGTACATGAATCTAAATGCAGGATTAAAATGGAATTAATTACAATGAATAAAAAGCTTTTGTTATGAGTCGGGTTAATAACCAACATGGCTAATACGTCATAGGATTCTGCAACTTGTTCAGAGCAAAACATAATTAATCACTAGGGATTAACTAATCCCAGTATGTATATACACGAACCACTGACCACAACATGTTTCGGCGGATTATGAAGTGCATGCGGATCTAGAGACATAATTGACGAATAAATGTTCGTTTTCATTAGCACTCCGTGTGCAAAACCGTGTAGATTAGTGGTGACCGAAAAAAGAACAATTACAAAAAAAATCAAACACATAACAGCATATGATTGGCAGTTACAAGGTAATGAGTTATAAATGTTGACGTTTTGTTTTGTCAATCATGTTTGTGAAACAGTACAAGATATGCCTACATCTAAATGAATGCAACATCTACATCCCGCAATATGCAGGTGGAAATTACTTACATATCAAACATAATATAATTCGTCATGTCTATTAGTGTTATCAGGGGAAGCTTTGTTCGCGAATGCACTAGTACTTCCCATATAAGAAGGAATTTATGTATGTAAGAATGACACGTGCTTCTTTCAAGGGAAAATATATTCATGTTATCTTTTAGTTGACGCAACACCTTACGATATATTATAAAACGCTACCGGTACTTCCGACAGTCGACATTACAATGTACTTTAAGTGCGTCATTGAGAATAAAGACATATAACATCAGCCATGGTGGCGCCTTGATTTCTGGGGTGGAAACTTGGTTGCGCTCCGATGTGTGGGTGGTATTGACTACACGGTGCGATTTGACAGACACGATTCCTACCTATGGCGGTGTCGCTGTTAACAACAAGCAATAGCTCATACCCGGTATACGGGAATACGAGAGGTGAAGTAACCAAACCAATCAAATCTTGAAATCTTATTGCTTGAGGTGTGCACATAAAATTGTGATTCTCTCCACTGAACTGTCTACCGCCCATCCCGCTGGCTGATGAAGCACTGGGACATACTCGAGGTAAACCTACAAGCTGCTAGAGGGGTCCGCCTCCCTATTGTACTAATCGGGGATCTAAAAGACGACAGACATGAAGACAGCTGTAACTAAGGTCTGAATTTACATCAACCAAACATTGCCCTTACCCACCAGAATGAACACCAGCGCCTTGCAAACTAACCTGCTCGATTTACAGACAATTTGGCCACTACACACCCAAGGCTAATAGCCTTTACTGTAGGTGATGTCATCTAAAACGAAAAAGTCTATTGAGCAACCATCGAGCCATCGAAGCCACAATTCAGAAAACCCCAAAAAAGATTGCCATGCTATAATGCGAAAATATATCATTAAGACCAGGCAGACTGGGAAGCAATAAATAACCGGCTCGCCAACACTACCGGGAAACCGATCACCCTCGTGACTGACCTCGGTGACCTGGTGGCTTAGTGGACAAGCGCTATCAGGAAAAGGGTCGATCTGCTTGTGCCATGACATACAATCATAATACTGTAAGACCAACTTATCGAACTGGCTATGAATCCAAGGACACTAAGGAACCCACAGATGAAACTTGACCAGGCCTCCAGAAAGTGCGACATTGATCCCTCCAATATCCGCGAACAAGAACGACTCGCGAGGCTGAAAGCAATCTATGAAGAGATAATTGCTGGCGAAATAGAGATGTAGACGGGTGACTGGACGGACTGAACGAGAGAAACCAGGCCAGCAGGAGGCAATGGTGGAAATTAGCCAGCAAGTAGTTGTTCAAGTCCATGGCCGCAGCAATATAAAATCCAAATCAAACGATTTTTTTTTTTTATATTGTGCACAGCCTATGATCATATGTGATTAAATCCACCTGATATAACTTGTAGGGTGGAAAATGTGAACTCCTGGTGGGTAGCAGGCACCAGCTGTAGTGGTTCGGAAAATATCTAGGTAACAAATAGCTTCGAAAGAGAATGAAACATACCACCTTGTCAACAAACTCGCTCTACCATTGTCACCTAATTGTGTATTATTACGAATGTACACGTGCGCTTATTAGCCCTGCTCAGAATTCCGAATCACCCCAATCTGATAATTACCCGGTACACAACAAGGGCAGTCTCGATAGCTCCCACAATTATTTCTTACAGTCCTACTTTTCAGAAGAAGGTGTTACCGCGAAAGTCACGAATTTTTGGGCTTACTTTCAGCAGCCGCGTTTAGCTTTATTTAGCAATTGTAACAGTCAATTTACACTCCTTGATGACTGATGAGTGCTGAACATATTATTACTATTATCATTCTTATCATTATACTATAACATTATGACAGCATTATTATTATCATTAATCATAGATCCTTATGCACATAGCGCTATTATCATAGTGAAATGCTCCGAGGTGGATTACAGCGATTTAATAGTACGTACGTACCAAAAGCATACCGCCGTTATTATATTCAGCAGCGTCTTTAAAATGCTGCAGCTTAATACAGAACCGAGAACCGGTATTTGCGTGAATAACGTATAGATCTAATAAAAATGTCGCATAAATTAGCTGGGTTAGTAGCTTTATATTTACAGCAGTACTAAACACGTGTGTTCTGGGCTCTTTGTCGCACAGTTATCACCAGCGGCCATGCGCGGCCTACTCAATAG
>JAXGGS010185523.1:16670-27739 GCA_035585475.1 Armandia brevis
AGAGAGACGAGACACTAATATAAGACACTGTGGAATCGTTTGTATTGAGTTGACCCTATATAACCGGTTGCGGCGCGCACTATTTGTGGCCGGCCATATAAAAGTTCTCACGTGGTGACACCGGTGCCTCGCTAACTCTTGTCTCCTCTAAATGTATCTGCTTTGACTCGGCTGAGTAGAACAACCACGCACAAGGTCTGATGGTACGCTGCAGAGAGATTTCTATTAATTGATCAGAAGATTAGTGACAGCCTTTGTCCGAAATTTGCTTCATTGTTCAGTTCCAGTACGTTCGCTCATCACGGCTGCTTTGATATCCATGAAAAAAAAACACTACATGAGCGTGAAACATTGAGGGGGCTCAGTTCGATTTGCCGTGTTTAGGAGAATGTGAAGAGAAATTTGATAGTTTCTGAGTTGGGTATGCGCACTTGTAGATGACATTTCTGTCGCCTGCACGGAAGAAAATCATTGATACATCCGTGGATTTACCTGCACCGTGTCACTGACTTGTAAAACATAGCGGAACCTAAGCGGAGATTACATATTCATACTCATGTTCTAGGAGGGGGGATACGGTAACCGATGCCAGTAGCTGTATCTGTGCACACCTAGTGCGGTCGATACTCCCCTCGTATAACACCTGACAGGTCCTGGCAGGAGAGCAAAGGGAGAGCAAAGGGAGGAGGGGCGTCAATACACACAGGTAACAAAGTATCGGCCCGGATCGGGGTAAAGTGCGCCCGAGAGCAGACCTCCGATTGACGCGATAAGGGGCCACAGCTCAAGGCCGGGCAGGACTGAAGGCCAGAAAAACACTCTCATACTTGAAACATTTACTCTCGGTGACAGGCCCGCGCAAACCACATTTATATTATAATCATATGGATGCATCCATCTGTATGCAAATATTAATCTAATTTGCATATTCACGTCTGTATGTGAAAGACGTTAGATTTAAATACCATCTCCTTGTTTGGTTGACCAAAGAAGCGCATCGAAGCGTGACTGAGCAGGAATGTTGTGACATCTGTAGGACGGTCACAGGTGGGTGCTCTCCGGGAAGCGTGGTTAGCATTCATAGAAGGAATTCCTAGCACAGACAGGTGTGTGTCCGTGTGTGTGTGAGTGGGCCGGGTATTATGTGTGAAGGAGCAGACTTGTTTCCCCTTCTGTGAGGGTAACACATGCTGTCTCTGAGAGATATAAGTTATTACATTATCAGAGATCGGTGATATCAGACGGAGGCCGACGCTGAGACAGAGCACACGTGCTACTATAGATTTTTCACTACACCGGTCGCACACTGTAACTACGGCTTATAACAGGCTTAACGCGCGGATATTCTGTTCTGTAGCATAGCCACAGTTTCTGTAACTGCTCGGATGTAAGCATACCGGTTTCTGAGAAAACTTGACGCTTATTCACGTGTACCGATGTGGATGCTGGCTGGCTGATGTTTAATTTCAACCGGCTACATTCTGTCATCAATTCAGTCATATATTCTGTGCCGGCCATTTATGTTTTGCCGCTGGAGATGATTATGTAAGATTCAGAGAATAAGGATTTAAATTCAGAAGTCACCCGTTATTTATACCTGTGATATTTGCCGTTTATACCTTACCTGGACAGTTGTTACCTGGCATCACACCTGGTTGCCATGGCATTGCAGTGGTTACAGGATATTTTCTCACCTGAGAAAGGTAAACATTTTGTTACATATCACCGATTTTTTCACATTTGCATGAATTCGTCTGCAATGTGGCAATACGGAGAGTTTGGTGAATTTTAGGGTGTTGACGTAAATGCAATGATTTTATTATTTGTTTCTTCGAGCGCAGGGGTATTTTGCGGTAATTTTCTCGGTAAATTACCCCTCATCTCGGTTTAATCACTCGCTAATTAAGCTGCGTTTACTCTCATTAAATGCCCGCCTTTAAAAATACACAAATTAGCTTCCACAAAGCATGTGCACAGAGTTAGACAATTGTCTTAGCACCTTGGCTCTATTTGTCAACTTTCCTCACCAATTACCACTTGATGATTGCTATAATAGTGCTGTTGGTTTGCACAGCAGATTAATGATAAGATGGTCTGTGTATAGAGGAATAAAGAGATACTATTTTATAGTATTAATCTGTTATCAGACAAGATTATCTCACTTCCCTCCCCCTTCAGTAAGACACTGACAAGTGCCTGTGTCTCAATGTATTGTTTTTCCCCAGTAGGTCTAGATATTTACGATCATGCTTAACTGGGTGGTTAATAAGTAAATACATTAATACCTTTCAGAGGCATTATCAAATCAAACACCTGTGATGTCAACTGGCATTGTTTCAAACATCTACCTAAATTGCTAATTATCTTACCGGTGTATGATGTTACCTTAATATGCAATCTATTTTGTATAGACCTTGCCATGTTAGGTAAATACCAATGTCCTGCCAATTGCAATCGTTCTTCTTGTATGATCTCACATGTAGTTTGATGCCTTCAAATTGAATCAACCCCCTCCTACTCTTCAATTGCACGTACTTTCACATATTAAAGGACTGCTGATACAGAATTAATAATGCCAGCATGATATCTCATGCACAATAACACTGGGGATTCCATGAATAATTGACGTTTGTTAATATGTAAATGCCACCAGTAAGTTCTAATGACTAATATTATCACCCCCGACTCGATTGCGTATTTTTACTTTAATCGATAGGACATCTGACGTATTTATTATTTGATAATGGACACAGGACAGGTGTGTGTAATGAGTGCACACCTTTATATTTACCTGTGATTAGTCTGCGGTGACAGGGAGAATGACCAGCTACTGTGTGTGTGTCCTGACACGCGTTATAATGATTATACCGTGTAAATACGCGAAATAATACGCGGAGAGTTCTTATACAAACACACACACATTAACTTTATAAACACTAGGACATAAATGCACACACATACATGTGCGTACATCAGCCAGCTGCCGGGCGCCTATTAAGCTCATTATATGTTAATATAAGGTAAATATGCACAGTAATTAGCGCGTTTACCTGCGAGGGAGTCCAGATATGATAGATATGATAGGTATGAGGTATACCTGGCCCAGCTATGACAATGTTGAACTGCAGTAATTAATTATAATCACATGTACATGTCTATGTATAAGGTAGCGTCTCGGTATCAGCGGTTAACTGACACAGGGGACCTATCGCGCAGCCCGCAGCCCCAACTTAATTATCACTTACTTAATTGCATGCATTATTCGCACCGACGGTAAAGCAAATCTTTAAACTAATGTCATTAGGAAAAGGCTTTTACTGTAGTCCGAATATAATTAATCGACCTCCCTATTGTTTTATGCTAACTTCCATTAACGCTGCATGAAGTCTAATGATTTTAATCTGCACATTTCGAGCCTGTATATTATGGTAATTAATGTGATCGTATAGGATAAATTGAATGAATGAATTGATATTACTGATATTAAATTAGGCAGCTTGGGAAATTATATCTTATTTTGCCTCAGTCGTGAGCCCTTCGTGGTGATGGGCTTTGGTTTAACAAGCCGTCATCGTGGTTAAGCTGTTGCTGCGTTAATTCCGCGTGTATGGATTTAAGCCCTCGTACATCCAGTGATTGAACTTGCCCTGAAATCTATTGTCCACATCCCGGGGTAGTTATCGATCTCTCGTTTCTTCCTCGGCACATACGCTACGTCTGATTGATTGAACAGGCGGGTCTCTCTTGTTTATTATATTTGTACATTTGCTGTGTTTGTTTATTGATCTGGGTATGATATTAATTAATGAGCAGGTGTGACACATCTTGGCACTTTCTGAAATAACAAAATACAATATGAGAAATAAGCATGTTAATGTCACACTCTTGTGCTGATTTAAAACCCTCGCATGTGATGCATAGCGTGATGCTGAAATTGTTTCAATGAGTCCGACAGTTTCGTCTTCTGTTACTCTTAGCTGTAAGGCTTGACATTTACCCGTTGTGTTTCCATGGTTGCCATCATAAGACTCGCATCCGCAGATATTTTGCCAGATTACCCGGAGACCCAGCATTAGACTCCACCTCCGGGGAATCAGACAAAGGATGACATCTAGAGATGCGATGCATTTTGGTAATAAAAAGCCCGATCATATTAGGCCTTGATTTCAATTATTAAAGTGGCCCACGCGTCATTAAGCCTATCGATTGATGTAAAAACATCATGTATGTCCACTCTGGTAATCGAATACCGGTACCTCAATAACAGATACGCGTATAACCTGTAAGCTTGAAGCGTCCTTTGAAGACCAAGACGCCCTAATGTCGATAGTACATACTTTGAACATAAGATTGTTATATTAGTCCAAATAAAACGTAACATGATTCGCTTGTTATCGTATCAAAGCCAACAATTGATCACTGGTGGTTTCCGAAACATCCCGATATTCCTTCAATTGACAAGTCATCACAAAGCTGTACCTGAAAACATATGCTGTCCACGTACACACTTTTCATATATTAAATGTGTTTCACTTTAATATTAATACGATATGTTTTACTATTTTCCAGATTTGCAGCAGGTGGATGAGGATTTAGCCCAGTTTCTTGATATAGAATCTGCCATTACCAATGATGATCTCATTAAACAACTTCCCGAGGATCTCGAGGTAATTGCTGTGAATATAAAGATGCATCAACCTGAAATCCTTCAAATCACCCTTCGTGCCAGTATCAGAGCGCTTATATGTTTTGGTATCCTAACACATGCATTGGTATAATGAATATTCTATTTTTCCATAGCTCCCAATGCTTGACGATGCCTCGCTCTATGCTAGCGTACAGTGCATGGATGAAGGGAGTCACTTAAGCGACAGCAGTGACAGTGGATTATCTGAATGTTTCCCTGTTAAAGAGGAACCTTTGTCGCCAGCACTCTCCCACTGCTCAGAGCACAGCAATGATTCGCTCACATCACAGGTAGGAACACTACTTTAATTACTAATCTGCTAATGAGTACTCCCCTTTTCACCAGTTGATGTCCGTTTCTCTGGCTAAGTGTTGATACATTCTTTGTCATCAGGTGCCTATGGACTGCACGTTACCAGAGAGTTTGTTGCCTAGCAACAGTGACCTTGGTTTTGTGTATAATCCAGGACAGTCATTTCTCAAATACGAGACGCCAGACACGCCTCCTCATACGCCTCCGCGTGATGCTAATATTTTACCACCAACCTCCATTACCATGCCAACCACATCGTTTCCCATGCCAACCACTGCTATCAGCATGCCTACCAGAGCGTCGCCTAGCGGGAACACGATAAAACTGGTCATCCCAGCGCAGGGTACCAACGGGGCTGTGAATGTTACCCACGTGCTAGGTGGGGCACAGGGAGGACTCGTCAAGCCTCCAGGGGGCGTGACTCAGGTGCTTAACGCTAAAGTAAAAATACAACCCAAACCCGCCACATCAAGTGCTAGTAGTACAACGGCTAAACCAGCATCCAGGCCAGCTCACTCACTGCGTAAGTTCACGAAACAATTTATAATTGTCTGTAGGTATTTCAATCCTGAAGCTGTATTTTATTTGAACGCCACAATAAAAACCTGTTCTCTTTACTATTGTAGCACAGGGAAAGCCGCTCGTGCTAACACCTGCCGAGTTTAACAAACTTACAGCTCAAGGGGTACTCAAGTTTAACCCCCCAGCCACCGGAGAATCCAAACCCTCAATATCCATCAACCACCCGGGGGTTAGCCTCGGATCAAGGGTCAGTTCACCCGGGGTCAGTCTAGGGTCAAGGGCCACGACACCCGCACCGCCCAGTTACGGGTCTCAAGATATAGAAGTTGCTGTAAGTGTAAGAAATCATTTCAACACAAACTCGCTTATTGATAAAAATGTATATTTAAATATCTCATCTATCTCACGAATTTAATGGTCTATATAGTTACGTAGTACATGGTCATCCTTATATTCTCTCAGAATAAATTAGCAAAACGTCAACAGCGTATGATAAAAAATCGCGAGTCAGCATGTTTGTCCAGGAAGCGGAAAAAAGAATACATGTCCACATTAGAAGTTAGACTCCATAATTACAACTCTGAGAACGAGAAGCTCCGTCAAGAGAATGAACATCTTAAGAAAAAAGTCCACACACTCCAATCTGAGGTAAGACATTACTTCTGTTTTCGTGCACTCGTTAAATAAAATCAATTTATTTATAGTGTAAAAAGTTAACACTGCTAAGCCAGTTCAGGTATGATAACACATCACAGGTTCATTGTTTTCAACTGCCAATTTCAACTTAAAATGAAGCCAACTTATTTCCAAGAAAAAGCAACTAATCTCACATATTTGGTTTATAAAATTCTCATTTTCTTATCTCGAGCGGATATTGGATTATATTTGACATTGGAAGAACGCGACAATATGTCATCGCAAGCCCTAGAAGATCAGAAGCTGATAATTTAATTTGTATTTTCTCTTTTCTTGTTTCCGCCCGTCTGTCTACCTGTTTCAGAAATGTAATTACCAGGGAATGCACTTACAAGACCCCAAAATCATAAATCAAATATTGTTCCGGCATTAAAAAATGATAAAACCATGCACGCGATCTTTATGCCGAATTATGTCCATGCTTTGAATTCTATTTTGCATTATATTTCCTTGACAGGTAATCGACAAGCTGCGTATATGTATATTTTTGAATCTTTGTTATTACAGAATGAAAGATTAAAGGGTTCTGGAAATGGTGTACAACCAGTCACGATGAAGAAAGGAGTAACCATACTGCTCGGCGTTATGCTACTTGTCTCCCTTAATCTTGGTCCTCTCACGTAAGTTTACAATTATTATGTTTCCACCGTTCACTCGGTACTTTCATTTATCATCCGTTTTGTTACGTGCGAGTAAGGGCTTCCAAAATTAAAATAAACATAATAAAACGATTTTGAAATCATGCTTATCGACGCCATGGTTTAATCTACTCAACGCGATGATCCCCAAAAGGAGATGGTGAGATTGTGTTTCTAAGTCTCACTACATGAACATTTTACATTTTGTATTTGATAATACTATTCTAACACACCCAATATACGTTATATAAGACCGACAGCGGCATGACATTATCATTATGATATCAGATGTTAACATATCAAAATCATACCAAATCATGTTCAGTCACTTTATGCCCATTCACACGAATCGTATTGCCCTGGTACATACTACAAGTTGCACTGATCAAAACACGTAATTCAGTTCACATTTTCTAAACGTGTTTGATTTCTGTTAGAACAGGTCCCTGCCAGCGAATCTATGTTTTGCTTGCACGAAAAATGTTGATATTGACATTTACTCGCATATGATACTTTGTAGCGATACGGTTACTCTGTAGTATTAATTTGAAACGCGATCATGGAGTATGTACACGCAACAGATTCGCTTCAGTGTCCAATATCTAACCACGAGATGAAATACTGGTAGCTAACCGTGACGTAATGATGTACTCACATTTACCATATACTTATCGTAGGCGTATCCCTGCTGTGACATCGTGTATTAAAGCAGCAACGTATAACATAGCCAACGTTTACATTTGTTTTATTAACTTTCAGATCTATCCTACAAATGGGAGGACCCAGCAAAGGCATCAGCTCCTACCACACGGGCAGAACTCTCCTCTCATTTAACGAGAAGGAAACGGGAGAAAAATTTCCTGGTCCAGATGCTCCAGGTTTCAGCCTACCTTCAGAGAAAAATAGAAAATTCAGGTAAAATTAGTATTAAATGTTAATTGAGATGTAATCCATAGTTTATGAAGAAGAATGTTTGCTACAAATTTTTTATAACTCGATTAGGGGTACATTGTATTGTGTATTGTATTTACCAGAATGTTAAGTATTTGATTGAGGTTCAAGCATGTATTCATAACCGTATTTCTTTTATATTTCAGAGATGAAGATTATAGACCGTTAAGTTCAGGGCAATCTTCACGAGAGCTGATGTTAATTAAACAGATGGAAGATTTAAACCTTCATCAGATGGCATCCATGTGCCCAACTCACTTTAATACTACCGAGTCTATGAGGTTTGTTCGTACTTTTCGTATATGCTGCACTCGTCACTGCTAGCTTGCACGCACAGGTCTATTAAACGGTTTCGGTTTGCTTGTACCAAATACTAATTTGACTCACCCCTCGGCATGACAGATCAACGCAATAATCAACATAAAGAACTTAGCGATCGAATAGACTGGGTCCCTTAGACTTAAATAGGATTAAGGAGCTCGGTTATGGTTTCAACCTTTATACTACTAAGCGGCTTGATGATTACTACTACGAAGTTTGATGATTGCATACTACTGCTAATGAGGCTTGGTGACGGTCAACTGGGTGTTATCGTGTGGAAGACTTGTGATTTTGTTGTTATCATGCTTGTAAAACAACAAAACACAGTCATCCGCCACGAAAGCGCCACCTAACAGCATGTACATATACTACTGGCTTGGATTTAATCATTAACCACCTAGAAGATTGCATTCCACTTAATGCTGTACAACAGAATAAACATTCTTGTTTGTAGATTAGAGTGATACGATATTGCGCTCCTTAAGATGATACAGGTTATGGATATCTAGAAACAATTTAAGCGGAATCTCCCATCAGTAATTAAGAATTTTGCCACCGCTTGAACATTTGAGATTATTTTGTAGCATGATTTGGAAGACAAGTGATTTTGTTGTTTGCTGCATCATTCACCATAACAATAAGTCACTTTCTTCTTTAATTATGCACTTAGTTAACAGCATGTAAATAAGCATCAAGTAGCGACTCACACGGATTAACAAAGGTTTTCTCTCATTGCTCTACTAATATAAGAAAATAAGCACTTGATTAGTGGTATGAGCTACTATACGTTTTTCTTTATTTTTAATAAACTAAGTTATGATAAGGCTTTGGTAAAACCACTACACTAGATTGATACATTAATTAATTATACTATATCATTCTACCTTGTGTTTTGTATTGAATTTTAAACGCCGTATTATCTGTTTGAAGCTAGTGCTTTAGGGTTTTAGTGTAACGCATAGAAGGATGGCAGCAGGCCCTAAGCCAGACATTGTCTTTGTTTCGTCTTTCTTCATATTATATATATAACCAGTTAAACGTTTAAATTTCTTGCCTGGTAAACTGTTTCTTGCGTTACCAAGAATTATGTGTTAGCAAAGACTTATATGTACATGTACGTATATTGTGTGATAACGAGAACCGCGTACCTAAATCAATGGTTATTGTATGTTACAGGGTGCTGAAAGAGTTGCGAGGCTGGGTTCTCGGACACGAGGAGTCAACCAAACGTGACCACCAGAATTCCAAGTTCCAGCCACCTAAACGTAAAACACCAAAAAAATACCAGCCTCCTAGAAAGATGAAAGCCGCCATGAACGGGGGTCTCAGTCAGTTTAGTACTGGAAATAACAGGTATGGTTTAGTAACTCTTGCATTCAAATGTAATAATGCATAGCCTTACTTAACTTGTGTGGGTGGACGAAAGAGATTTCAATTAAAAGGTCTTACATTGGATACGTCCTATTGACCACGTGCTCCACCCTGCTTATGTATCATATTACCACTGTGTGGTGATTCGTTTCTCCTTAACTGTCTTTTATATTATATTTAAAAAAATCAAATTACTTGACAACCTTTTCAGAGAATTTAATAAGTTCTGTTGATAGTCTGTCAGTACTCGTTTTCGAACAATTTATCAAGGCAAAGGTCATTTCTGACTTCTCCCTCTTTTTTGTTTTGGAAAAATGAGCCACTCTTTAGCCTGGGGTATTTATTATACCTGGCCTTTTATAATCCCTTAAACTTAATGCAAGATCTAAAAAGATGTCAAGTCACACACTTGGCATGAGAGCTAGTTGTATTCAGACGTATTTTACCACATCATTGACTTTATATCTGTATTGCAGAACTATCGAAACGTATGATCAATTGCGTTGTATTACATACCTAGAAATATCCGACTGATTAATTACCAGTATGTTATTTTTTGACAGACGTACTGGACAGTACATGTATGATTAATTATGTTAATGTATTACAGACCTATTGGACAGTATGATCTGCAAGTGTTTACTGGGCAGAACCAGTATAACCAGTTCATGGATCAGATCCACAGAAGAAATGACACATTTTATGTAGTCTCATTCCGCAGGGTACGTAGACTATGAACAATCCAAAGCTGTTTGAATAAATTATCAAATTAAATTACATGTTCCTGGCATTTATTGATATTGCTTTATTTGTATGTTTGCAGGATCATTTCCTGTTGCCCGCGACCTCACATAATAAAACCACGCGGCCGAGGATGTCTCTGGTGATGCCCGCTCTCGGGCTCAATGGTGAGTGCCTGTTTATGTCTCCTTGATTTCCTTGTCTAAACCTGACATTCACATGCGGATACATAAGATGAAAATATATTTACCGGCACATGTTTTCAAGGTGTTTTGTCGTAAAGATTGTGAATATTATAGAAGAAGATAAGGCACTGACTGTTATGGGATATATTGCTAACTGTTTATCTGGTTGTTGCAGAAACTATGCACGCTCCGGATGGTTCCATCTCTATGATGCAGATTGATTGCGAGGTGACGCACACCCAACTCGTGCACATCCAGAAGTCCGCCGTGCCCGAGCACCTGATGGAGAATGCCACTAACGGTCAGCCCCAACAGGGGGAGGCACCTTATCGCCACCACGCGGAGCCACAATACCAACATCACAGGGAGCCTCAGTTCAGACGCAATACGAAAGAGGATCTAGGCTGGAATTAAACATTTTAAAATTTTATTATGGTCAAGGATTAAATCTGTTTACCTTACTACAAAGGTAGTAGACTAATGCAGTATTTGACATTTATGCAAAAAAATTGTAGATAGAACCGTGTGTGTAAGTTTGAAAGTTATTAGAATCAGCTGAATTGTGTTTAAAAGCACTAGATGTACAATGTATATCTATATTGTATCTAGGAAAGAGCGAAAATTGCGCATTCCAGTATATGTATA
>JAXGGS010185635.1:0-16894 GCA_035585475.1 Armandia brevis
ATGATTGATTTATTGGAAAAATACTAACAATTTTGGCAAAAAGTACAAAATATTTGAATTAATTTACTCAAGTTTGTTGGGTCACCATCCGATGACGATTTATAGTGCAATAGGGCGAATAGCCTGACCGTAAAGTTGTAGTCCAACCTCAGCCGAGCAGCCTTTGATGGCCCCCTTCAGAGCAAAGGAGGCTCGAGTTGCTTTTGCAGTAAACGTAATAATTCACTCATTCTATAACCTCTCCATTCATGTATAGTACATCATCCGCTGTGCCTTCCCAGGCCTTTCTTACTGTCATCCATTTAGTTTTGGTTGTATTAATTGTTAGTCGAGATTCCTGGCAGTAGGATTCAAGTTGGTTAGTCATGTTCTTAAGGCCAGAGAATGACCTTGTGACATTGACTAAGTCATCGGCCCATAGGAGGGCTAGGGCGAGAATGCCCGAGATTATGTAGGGGTCACAGTCAAGGTCAAAAGCGTGGATTACATCAGCTACGAAAGCGTTGAAGTAACCTGTGCTGTCGGGTCCCCCTTGGCAAAGTCCTGACGTGGCATTGAAGAGTCTGCCGTGGGTGTTGCGTGCACGACCGCAATATTTGGCGGCGGTGATAATCTTCTGAATTATGTCAAACCCTTTACCAGGAAGACCTGCCTTTAGCATTTTGATGAGGAAGCGGTTCCAAGGTATTACATCATATGCCTTTCTAAAATCCACGAACAGTAAAAAGGCTGTTTCTTTCTGAGACTTGCAAAGGACAATAATAGTTTGCAACACAAAGATGTGGTCAGATGTCCTCCAGTTAGGTTTGAAAGCCCCTTGGTATGGATGGTCTAGTCCCGTCAGTTGCATGAACTAAAATAATGATTACCGACCACAGCTGAAAAGACTTTACCTGGGACACTGCTTACAGCGATCCCTCTAAAATTCATGGGGTCTAGCTGGCTACCTTTTTTGTGGATGGCTGATAGGTATGCCTCTCCCCACTCAATTGGGTACAGTCCTGTTTTAATGATTTGGTTAAACAGTAGTGTCAGGAAAGCTATAACATGTCCCGGAGCGTATTTCAGCATTTCTGTACAAATGTAGTCAGTGTACATAGTGCTTTGTTAATGTGGAGTTTGGTAATTTGTTCAGTCACTTCTGCAAGAGAAAAGGGTTCGGCCAAAGGGTCAAATTTCTGTTGGGAATTGTACCTAATGCGAGCAATGTTAACCGCAATGTCTGAAACATCATTTGGGGTACTAAATAATGTATCATAATGGTCAGTCCATTCGTCGTGGGTGATAGGATTATTTTGGAAAGAAGGGTTTGCCTCCTCTTTCAATTTTTTAACATCATACCAGAAATCTGGCTTATGTTTACCTTTATCTGAGATTAGACCTTGTGGATTACCTGAAATGCAATAGGTTGGTTTGACGTTAGTGCTTTCAACTGCGTAGAGAGTTGAGTAATTTTATCGGTCACTGTTTCAGATGACAAGTATTGATGATAGAGTAATTTATTCTTTTTGTTCCAGGTATACTTGCCCAATCTCGACTTATTATCTTGCCTTGAGTCTATAGGGGGTTTTGTAAAGGTCGTTGTGAGTTCAACAGCTAATCAGGAGTGGTCAGAGAGATGTACATTTCTGGGGTGGATTTGAAAACTTAATACATCTCAAGCAGCCTCCGGATTAACCAGAAGGTAATCAAGGGTGGACGAATATGTACAGCGGAAAAAAGTACACGCTCCTTCCGAATCACCGTTTGCTTACCATTTAAATTGTAGATTCCTGTTGATAAACATAGGTCTATAAGAGCATCACCGTTCTTATTGTGACCTTTATCACAGGAAGACCTAGGTCCAATGTCCCCTAACGACTGCAGTCCACCAAATTCATCCTCTATCGTGTCGCTTAAAGTATCTGTATAGTCAATTTTGTCGGCCACCTTAGCATTAAAATTGCCCATGACATAGGTTTGGACAAAAGACAGTAGTTCAGACAATTCTGCTTTGATATAGTTGATTGCTGTACAGGGTAAATGTTTCTTGAGAGGAGAACCTTCATGGAGGTTATAAACAAAGAAGAATATTCGGTCTACGCGAGATTTGAAAAATTCTTTCTTCAGTTTTACTTTAAAGATATCTGGGTGAGAACAGGGCATAATCTCGATACCATTAAAAAGATGGAATTAAAAGGCGATACATAATCCTCCATTTGAGGCTACTTCTCCTTCATGTAGGTTTTTGCTATTCTGAAAGCAATAAAACCCTGGGATCTGGAGCGGTGTTGAATCATGGCACCAAGTTTCCTTTAAACAGACTAAATTTGAAAACTTAATTTCATCATGAAATTCCGGCATAAAGGCTTTTGCTCCCAAACTCTTGTGTCTCATACTTCTTACATTCAGATAAGAAATAACCATAGACTTTTGGGTCATCATCTGGGGTGAATTTATCCGTTTTAACATTTTGGCAACTTGTGTATTTGAAAAAATTATGTAGCTTAAACGCATTTTTTGCATTTGTAACCCTAGCGCGTCGCAATGATTCGCATGCACCATCTTTCCTTAAGTGTGCTGGGTCCCCAGGTCGTGCCCCCATAATTGCAAGAAATACAACAAGCGATAATGACAATCTAATTAGAAGGAACCCATAATTCATTTCTGTAATATCCTAGATTATCTGGTATGTGCTAGATACTTTTAATTTTACTTGTTCTCTTTTCTAGATAAACGTTAATTGGTGAAATAATTTGGTGAAAGAAGCCCGCTGCCGTTACACAATCAGGGGAATTTCAACTTAAATTATGACCAATATAGAAAATCGTGTTAAGAGGGGTGAAGCGTTTTATAGCAAATGGGATGATTTATTTTATCTCCTCGTACGAGGTTAAATTTACTATAATTAAAATTATCATGGGTGGAAATAAACTACGCCAGTGACCTATATTAGGTTAAACACTTATTCCTCATGTTAGTAAACATGTAATATTACACTGTTGTTAAGTATTTCATACAATCGCTTGGGTATAGGATTTTAGTATTTGAAGAAAATTCCTTAACGTAGAGATGTTAGAAAGATTGTAATATTTGTAAGTTATGATCAAATTAGCTTTGGTATGCATTATTAAAGGTGGTAGTATATGCTCGTACATGCATACATCAAAGTGAACATGTAATGTACTCTTATGATTATCTTAGCGTTTGCGTATATATGGTCCGTTTTACACAAAGGAACAGCTTTGAAGTATAAAGTGATAAAGATAATCAAACGGTGGACTTCACTGAATTTTGTTCTTACTTGGTTAACTTTGCTCGTTATGTTAAGGATTTACCCATTTATAACATGTTTAAAATACGACAAATACAGTAATTGACATGTTAAGTTAAACAAGAACCATACATAGACGCAATTCTTAAGTAGCAATTTCTTACACTCACGTGATATGAGTGTAAAAAATAATTACTGTAGTTCGAACAATCTGTTGTTAAAGTTTGGTACAACATATACAGACTTAGTAGAGGGCGGGCAATTGGGTTGGGAAAAAACTACCGATAATTACGACATGTTCAAGATACGACAAATACAGTTATTGACATATTAAGTTTAAACAAGAACCGTATATAGACATAATTCTTAAGTAACAATTTCTTTGACTCACGTAATATAATAGTAAAGGAATTACTATAGGTGGAACAATCTATTAAAGAGATTTGTTACAACATATTCAAACCTATTTGTGGTCAAGAAATGCGTTAAGAAAAAACGGCCGGTGTTATTATAAAACCTAGGTGGTGTAGGGGAGTGATATTCGAGTCAAAGGATGGCTCTTCAGGTAAGCATGTTGTTGCGTACCTGGACTTGGCGGCAAACAATGGACAGGGATCTTAACACTTTTTCACGGCCTTCTCTAGTCAACCTGACTTCTTGTTCCAGGACTTTATCGGCCTTATTGAAATATTTTCTGTGCGGGCCTTTGGTTGCAAAGAAAATAAGGTCCAAATGGTCTACCTTAGCGTTTCTCAAAAGTGGGGTTTGGTGTACTATGTTTGCAATGGTAAAACGAACCAAGCTCCTTTAGGTAAGTTGGCTGGTTGAGTGGTTTTGCCGATTGTTCTATTTTGGTATGAACAATTGAAGTGATTCATCCAAAAGATTAATTCTATCAGCATTAATAACATTAAATTTAGTTTAGTTTGGAATATACTAATCATGACATGGTACCTAATTCATGATTTTTTGTCATGCATTGCTGCAGGTGTGGCGCCTCCTATTGATTTGAATCCTTGTGTATCAGTACATAAGTAGTTAGCAATAACATACTGAATAATAATATGGAAAATTCCATATCAGTAGTCTCAGTATTATTTAGACTAAATAAGGTAATTGAACACATTCTAATTCAGAGATTTTGTAATTTTATAAGCAAAATGAGCTTTGGTTCACCTAACCAGAATTTCAGTTCACCTTTGGTTCACCTTACCAGCAACATGTTTCTGGTTAATGTGTTTCTTTAATACCGAAACCGAAGGCAAGGCCGAGGCACAGGTTTGGTTCCTGGTAGATGTGCCGGTAGGTAAGTAGTGAGTCTAAACAGATGGGGGCATACAACTTGGTTTGCATGACCGCTCGATTGAGGTCATGTGCTCCTTCTAAACAATTTAGAAGGAGCACCTGCGAAAAAATAAATGTTGGGTAAAAGGAGTCTCTAAACCATGTTTAACCATTCATGCCCCATTTGAGCAATTCTGAAAAGAACTCCTGAAGGTTGTCATTGGGCTGAGCACTAACTAACATTAACAAAACCACACCATATAGACTTATTGGTGAACCAGGCATAACACTTTCAGTTTGGCCAAAGGCTTTGCCTTCATTGTATTACCACTTCCTGTTCTGTTGAAACGATGATTTTCTGGTTAATACAGGCGCGGGGTGATTATAGACACAGAGACTTGTGCAGATATGATAACGATGGCCAAGAATTCAATGACCAGGGAAAAGAAAAGCCAGTGTTTGATATACAAGAGAAGAACTCTGATTCACCATTTACATTACAAATAGGTGATTCTATATTCTGGGAAATCGACACCTCTGTGATGACCTCCTTTTGTGACAACAACAAAATCCGCAAGTTTTATATGAAGGCACAAGCATGGGAACTCCGTGCTCATGTGCAAAAGTGGCGTGATGAAGACTTCTATGAAAAACATGATCCGGGCTTTACACTGATATACATGTCTGCCGGCACCAATGATATATCACAAACAGACTTCACCAACCAACTACTGGCACACAAGGGAGATGACGAATGGCAACCAGATTTTCAGATATGGCGACAACATTTTGATGACCTTTTGACCGCGACCCAGGCTGCCCTGGACCAATATGGCAGAGCAATCTTCTCACTGCCAATTGGTAATGCGGCTGTCTCGAATGAGAACTCATACATAAATGTGTTTAGATCAATCGCAAAGGCCAGAGTTAAGAACTTCCCGAAAGCTCCTTGGTGACAAATGATAACATGATTGATGAAGACCGCGACCGACCATACTCAAAGTATGTACTGGGAGGAGCAGACCCACACCTGACCCCGAAAGGAATCGACAGACTCAGCAGGAACATTAAATCAGCAATTCGTGAAGCCATGCCAAATGTGGCTGAATTCTGTGACCGCATTACGAAAAATCTAGAATTCATCGCCGACATCCCACAGGCAGCTCGACCTCCTCGCACCCGATTTGCAAGACGCAACATCGACCAACCTCAACCACGACGTACTGGTTTTGGTAAACCGACCGCACCGCGATCTGCACAAGGCCTGACCACCTAGAGCAACTCGTCCTCTTATGCGTCCTCATCAGCGCCACCACCGATGGCATCTCCAGTCTCGAAGGTCTCTACACAAGGGCAACTACCGAACTCACCTGTCACTGTTAGTAGTAACCACACTACACCGACCCAAAGCCCTGTGCCCCAATATGCACAGGTGGTGCAGCAATCGCTGGCGGAACAGGTACGTCAGCCTGTTCCAATACGACAAATCCTACAACAGACAACTGGAGGTCACTTCGCACAACCACCACCGGCGTTCCCAATACCGCCACCGACCTTTCCGACCCCACCTGTTGCATCAGGATTCCAGCTGGTCCAACCAGCCCATCAGCCCCACGCCATCATCCGACCGCTGATAAAACACTTTACGATGCCGAAGGCACCACCAGGGGCTGATCTGGGCCTGTCATCCTCGCAACATGCATCACTGCGAGATATAGTCCAGTACTATGTCACTCAAAATGCAGCAGCAAACCAGACGGCAATCGATCATCAACGACGACTAGAGGAAGAGCAGAAAGCACAGGCATTTCAACAGTCACCACCACAATGATGACATTGTATTTCACATGTATACATGTATGAAGTCAAAATTATGGAATGCACCATGAGATAAATATCATGCTAATATGTAAAAAATAATCTTGAAGTGGTTAACATTGAAGTCACAGGAATTCAATAATGTCAGGCTAAATATATATATATATATATATTATTCTAGAAGTCAAATTTCAAAGCCATTGAATTCAATAATGTCAGGTTACGATTCATTACTACTACTTTAATACCATGTTACACTCGATTATACCATTGTTATCGCATGTATGTATTACATATTACTATGTTGAACCGTGTTAGTCCCCCGCATCACACACTTACACATATTACACACCATAAAATGCCGAAGCGAAGATGGACCCATGAAAAGAATGTTTCACTCCGGAATATTCGAATAGCATCGTGGAACATAGGTGGATTTCGTTCCAGGATATTTGGAAACAGGACAGTTCACCCACACTTTATTAAAGCTGTCCAGGTCCTGGACATCTTTGCACTTACGGAGACACATGCAATGACAGAACATGATGTTCAAATTCCATGATTTAGTTACTACGCGACAGTTCGGAAAAAGCACCCCAACGCAAACTGCCACTCGGAGGGAATAGCGGTATTTGTGAAACATGACTTGTTCCATGCCGTATCGATGATGGACTATTCCAACTCATCATGTATCATCATCAAAATCGAGAAGTCCTACTGTAAATTGACTAAAGATATGTACTGTGTTTTTCCATACATATCCCCAGAAGGATTACCATACCTTAAATATGCCAAGAAAGACCCGTGGGCAGATTTACAGAAAGCAATTGATAGAATCCCACCAAACTCCCCAGTGTTTGTGACCGGAGATTTCAATGCCCGAACAAACCCACAACAAGAGGTCTCTGAATACATGTCAGATAATGTACTATCTGAACTTGAAGCCTGCCCGCAAGGAATACAATACGAGGGAAGAAATAATCAAGATAGAACCAAAGTGGACCCATATGGGTCAAAACTATTAGAACTCTGTAGTTTCTATGACTACTTAATCTTGAAAGGCAGGACACCAGGGGACATCACTGGAAAGTTCACACACTACGACCGTGGTGGTGGAGACCCAAGTGTGATAGACTATATACTCATATCACAAACATTACTTCACAGAGTAAACTACATGTTTATAGATGAAGCCAGAACGCTAATCAGTGACTACTGCCTGATAATGGCAGAGATTGATCTTCAAATGCCAATAACGACACAGGATCAAGATCAAACATCTGACAACCCAATCCTGAAGTTCAGCTGGACTCCTGAAAGCAAAGAACGCTTTAGACTAGCAACTACATCAGAGGACAGAACAGGCATATAAGGACAAATTAATAAGCCGAATGATGAATGCTACATTATCAAAGTCAACTGAGTACTGGAGTCTACTCAAAGAATTAAAAAGCCTAGGCTCAGAGGACAAGGAGGATGAAGGCCACATCCCCATATCCAGATTCACGAAATACTTTCATGGACTCCTTAACACTGCACATCATTCAGACGACAATGAAAATCCAGAGCCAAATGTGAACGATACCACAGATAAAGCCATTTATGAGGTTGACATTCGAAGAGTGTTAATAAAAATGAAAACAGGGAAATCGACCAGCCTTGATAACGTTTCAGCAGAGATGTTGAAATACACGGATGCCTGTGCACACACAGTCATGAAGTCCATTTTTAACCGCATACTACTAGGTGGAGAATACCCAAAATCCTGGAAGATATCATACATCACGCCTCTTCATAAAAAGAAGAGTAAATCAGACCCCACAAATTATAGAGGACTAGCAATCTCAAGCTGCCTAAGCAAACTGTATCACAGCATCCTCAATAAGTGGTTGGCTAGCTTTATGGAATCCAGTGGTCTGTCACACAAATTTCAAGGCGCGTTCTGAAAAGGCAAGAGAACAACAGATCATGTGTTCATCCTTAACACTATCCTAGACAAGGCTAAAAAATCTGGCAAAATGGTGTACGCCGCGTTTGTTGACCTCCAGAAGGCGTACAATACAGTGGACCGCTCAATACTACTTAAGAAATTACACCATTATGGCCTCGGACCTGTGTTTTGCAAAGCCATTAAAGAGATGTATACAGATGTGGAGTACTGTATCAAACTCAATAACAGATTGGGAAAATCATTTTCGACCAATGTAGGACTTCGCCAAGGTGACCCCCTGTCACCACTTTTGTTCAATCTGTATATTGCATATTTCATAAACTCATTTGACGAAGACTGTGAAGCACCGACGTTAGAAACCACACGCGTATACAGTCTGCAATTTGCAGATGACATACTACTACTATCCCACTCGAAGGAAGGACTCAGCAGAGAACTACTCATAACACATAAATATTGCACAACAAATCATTTAAAAATCAACTTTCAGAAAACATCATACACAACATTTACAACAGACGCAGCTACAAAGGACATGGGAGACATATCCATAGATGGCAATGATATTAAATATTGCGAGACGGCAGCATACCTAGGAGTCAAGATATCAAATAACATAGCAAACCAGAATGACGTCATGAATGGGAAAGCAAATAAGGCCATGTTTGCACTATACAAACTATTGGGCAAATGCCCTGCTGTATCATTAGCAATCAAACTATACAGACAACTCATCCTCCCGATTTCCATGTTCGCAGTGGAATGTTGGCTCCCGTACACACATATTAGAATGGTGGAAAACAGAGGAGTTACAAAAACAGTTACGGCACAAAATGGAAAACTATCTGCAGACGTCACATGGAATAAGTTTATGAGATTCTTGTATAACCTATCCCCGATGGCATCAGACACGAAGATACATGGCGAAGTCGGAGAATGTCCACTTTACATTGACGCGATAGCAAGAACAACGACATTCATAGCATACTTGCTAAATCCTAATGCATCTGAATTACTCAAAGAATCAGTCAGAATACAAAAATCTCTCTCAACGTCAAACACATTCTGTTGGTGGACAAACACATGGCGACTTCTAGAAACAACTAAACTGACAGAGAAAAACATATCCAAGACCTCACACAAAAGAGTCAAAAACACACTCGAAACAGAATATAGACAACACTGGCACACAACACTCTGGGACAAATCATACCAAAATAAAAACTACCGTGCATACCGCAACATAAAAACAATGTTTCAATGTGAAACATATCTAAAGGGCTCAGGTTCAATGGTCGGTAAATGCCTCAAATACCGAATTGGGGACGCAACTTTACCATCGGTAATAGTAGACCGATAAAAGCTAGATTTCAAATTCGCTAAATGTCCATTTTGTGATAACAGCCAATACTGTGATGAATTTCATCTTATGTCATGTATTCACTTTCTAGACACCCAGATCAGCATGGGAATTCAATGTAATACATATTCAACCGCTAGACATCTATTAACTACTATGTCGAATGATACATGTTGCTTTATTGCCAAACTGGATTCCAGATTGTATGAAAACCATAAATCATTACCTAAGAAATCTAGCGTTTAAAAACGTCATTAAATATTGGATTATGAAGTCGCACATAATGCATTATGTAAATTCGGACTCAAGGTGTCGTAAACAGTCTGTGTAAATTCGAGCACCTGGGGCGTACATTATTATTTAATGTAAATTCTGCCTCCAATCCTATATAGAAATCAAAAATTTCATCATGACTAATATACAAGGGATTAAGAAGTCATATGTATATATTATGTAAATTCTGTCTTCAGTGTAAGAGCTGTCGTTAATTGATTTTAAATTTCGCTTCTCAGATAATTAATTCTTCGTTATACAATCTTCGATACTACGAATTTCGTGAAGTCAAGGATAACGAGTTAAATTCCGCATCTCTTAGGTTTATTCTAATGCACGTAAAACTGTAACTACACAAAAGGAAATTTCCCAATAACATTCAACTTGTTTACTTCATTACTATGTTATTCTTGCTCGTTTTATGCGGAATTATCTTATATTTTGGATCTATACAATAAACTATTTACCTTCAGTGACTTTAGCCGAGTTAAACTATTCTTAAGTTCTCGTTTATTTCACATTTCAATAGCTCCTAAATCTTCGAGCTGTTAATCTTCTAATCTACGCTGTTAAGTGCGCACTAAACCAAACATTGAAATCATACCCGTGTTAACGGTAACCTTATCATTAACCAAATTGTAAAACCTGCGCGCTAATTACAATTCTGAGGCGCCACTGTATGAGCGCGTGTGAGATGCAATCAATAACAATATCATCTTGAATACATTTTTATACGCCGTTACACTCCCCTTAGTAAATGAAACCATTTACTCTCAATCATCGGTAGGGGTCGGTCTCATCAAGAAAAAAATCAAGTGGATCGGTCTGTCAAAGCTGCCTGTTGCTGTCTTGATGACCGCCTTTCTGACTAAGTCGTTGGATCCTGGAACCACGTCAGTCACTCGTCCAAGTGGCCATTGGTTTCTTTTCGCGTTTTCATCATAGATTAGGACTATATCGTCTTCAAGTTATCTCTCTTTTCATTCCATTTTCGCCTCTCGAGGAGTGTAGGCACGTATTCTTTCAACCATTGAGCCCAGAACTGGTTTGACAGGTACTGGACTCTTCTCCATCTTCTTGAGCAGTATAAATCTTCTCTGACGAATCGACCAGGAGGAGGCAAAACCACCTGACTTTTCATAGTCAGTAACTGCATAGGTGTAAGCGCCACCGGATCGTTGACTTCTGTCATATTAACGTGAGTAAGCGGTCTGTGGTTAAGAATACTTTCAGTTTCGACAGCCAGAGTCTGTAGCAGCTCATTGTCAAGGAGAGAACCATGTTGGGAAAGCAGCCGATCAAATATTCCTCTGAACGTTTGTATTAGCCGCTCCCAAGAACCACCCATGTGGCTACTTTTCGGAAAGTTGAAATTGAAGTGTACTACATCACAGTTTTCTTTAACCAGTTTATTCTTCATTTCAGCTATATCCATCTCTCCCATCGCTTTCTTGAATTCGTTGCCGGCACCAATCAAGGTCGAACCTCCATCGCAGTACAATTCTTTTACCGGACCTCTTCTGCCAACCATTCTTCTAAATGCTGCCACAAAACTGCTTGTATCCATGGCGTACAAGATTTCAACATGAACGGCTCTCATAACCATGTCAACAAAGATACAAATCCAGCGTTTTCTCATTGACCTAGCTTGTTTAACTTTGAATGGTCCAAAAACGTCGACTCCAGTTCTTGTAAAGGGTGGCATGCTTTCTAATCTGAACTCCGGTAAGTCCGCCATCTTCTGTCCCATCAGTTGCCCTCTGAGTCATTTGCATGTCACGCACTTTCTTATAGCCTTTTCTACTGAGCTGCGACCGTGTATAATCCAATACCCTGCTGTTCTGATCGCCATAAGAGTGCTGCCTCGTCCCGAGTGTGCCGATTTATTGTGATAATGCCGGATAAGCTTAACCACAATTTCGTTATTCTTAGGCAGTAATATCGGGTGAGTCATTCCCGCTGAGAATCCTGCCTTCTTCAATCTTCCTCCTACTCTTACGATTGACTTTTCATCCATTACCACGTCCAACTTATACAAGTTGGTGTTCTTTTTCAGGAGAAGATTACGTTTTCTTACAGCATCTCATGACGTCGGATAAGTTTTGTGCAACTTTACAGCTTCATATATCTCGACAAAACTTTCTTTCTGCGGTTGTCTTATCAGGATTTCTTCGGCCACAGCTATTTCATTTGCTTTTCTTTCGGCAGCTTTCATCTTAGTCAGCATAATAAATCTCCTGCAAGTCGCTACCACTCTGAGGATTCGTCTCCATGAGGATATTCTGTTTAGCGTCGTAGTTAGATGATGCTCTTCTGTCTTGACGCTAAGTACCAGCTTCTCGATTTTTACTTCAGGATTATCGTCTAGAACTGGATAATCTATAATCTCATCTTTTTCGATTTTCTTTTCAGCTAAGAAGGCGGGACCTGTCCACCAACTTTCATTCTTCACGAGATCCTCAGGTGTTACTCGCCTGGAGGCGATGTCGGCAGGATTTTCGTCTGTTGTCACATATTTCCACTGCTCGGGTAAGGACATTTCTCTGATGGTTGTTACCCTGTTGCCCACGTAAACGTGAAATCTCTTCGTGGAATTCCCTATGTAACCAAGAGTTACCTTGCTGTCTGTCCAATAAGTTACACTCATTTCTTTATACTGCATCTCTTCTTTCTGGAATCTTCCTACTTTTACCGATAAAAGCGCCACTTGCAATTCTAACCTTGGTATGGTTACATACTTGCTTGGTGCTACCCGCGCTTTCGAAAATACCAGGACGGTGTCAATATTTTCTTCTTCTTCATCTGATATTCTCAGGTAAGCGCACACACCATAGCCAATAACACTCGCGTCACTGAATATGTGTAATTCCACGTTTGATTCTTGATCTACCTTGGTCTTCACACATCTTGGTATCTTCACTTCTTCTAGTTGTTTCAACTGGTGATAGCATCTCTTCCAAGATTCTCTGTCCTCTTCAGGTAAGCTTTCATCCCAGTCGAACTTCATAGAGCAGAGCTTTTGTAGCATGATTCTCCCTTATAACAAAATGGGTGCGATTAGACCTAACAGATCATAGATCGAACTAAGCGCTGATAACATTCCTCTTCTCGTTTCAGGTTTGTCGAGGATCAGGACTACAAAAATGAAACTGTCAGTTTCTCTGCACCACTTAACCCTCAAGGTCGTCTCGATAGGTAGGATGTCGTATTTTGGTTGCCAATCTTTTAACTCTACAGCCCTCAGGAAATTCGGTATTCTCTGGATCACTTCTTTTGAATTGCTCGAAAACTTGTGCAACCAAAATCCTCCTCTTCTACACAGACTGTGGCTCGAGTAAATCAAATCAACTGCTTCCTCCACCATCCTTAGTGATATAATTCCATCGTCGACATAGAAGAATCTTCTCAGGAACTCGGCGGTAAGCTCTCCATACTCTTCTCCAAACAACCTGGCAACTTCTTTCATAGCAAAATTAGCGCATCCCGGGGATGATGAGGCACCAAAAAGGTGAACTAGCACTCTCCCAGTGATTATTTTACCCTCGGGCTTTCCCTCCTCAAACCACAAGAAGCGTAGCAGGTTTCTAAACTTGGGTGATACAAATACCTGGTGGAACATTCCTTCCACGTCACAGGTAACTGCTAATCGCTCGCTTTTAAATCTTAGCAACACGCCAACAAGATTGTTGGTCATGTCAGGACCCGATAGTAGACATTCGTTAAGGCTGGCATGTAAGTATCGTGCGCTTGCGTCAAACATAACTCTTAGTTTGTTTGGCTTCCTGAGATGGTATACTCCCATGTGCGACAAATACCAGACCAGTCCTTCCTCTGTACCTTCAGCATCTTCGTCCACCCATTCGGCTTGTCCATTTTCAATCATATTGTCAATGAATTTCTGATATCTTTCTGTATATACTTGATCGTTTTTCTTTTCAGGCTCATCAGACGCTTTTCTGCTACTCATTTATTATTAGGGAGGGCCACGTGATCTTCTTTCAAAGGTAAATCTAATTGCAGATGTCCATCTTCTAGCTGAACAACCGATTTCTGCGCTATCTCTACAAAGCGCTTGTCTTCCTGTGATATCTTTACATCGTTACCAACTGCCTCAAATCCTATATCAAATATCTTCTTAATTCCTGCTGAATTAATCTCTCGTGTGCTAGTGGTAAAGCATAGACGTTCTTCATCTTCATCTGTGGTTTTTCCTGACAGTTTCCCCATCACGGACCAACCCATAGGTGTCTTCATGGCAAATGGTTCGTATATGTTTCCAAAAATCCTTTCCATTTGTATGAAGGCAGCGCTACAATTATAGCCAACTAATAATGAGATTTCGACTTCTTCTCTTCGTGGCATCAACTTTGAAGGCATCTCTTTCAGATGTGACCATCTAGCAACTTCTTTAGGATCAGGTATAGTTTCTCTATCCGCTGGTATCTCATCTTCTTGGTAACACTGTGGTATATCTATCAGCAACGACTCTTCAAATCCTCTAACTTGTAGATTCTGCACCTTAATAGTATCCACTTCTCGCGCTGTTCCCATCGTTGTTAATCTGATGCAAACTTCTTCTCTGGGTGCGTTCAAGGTTTCTACCAATTCAGGTGTAATAAAGCAGCTATTAGATTGCAAATATATGGCCGCGTATATCAGGATCTTTTCATAAGGATTGTCCTTTCTGCTTATCCACAAAGGTAATATCATGGAACTTCTTTTTTCTCTGATCGAATTAATTGTCGTCATAGCAACAGCGTCTTCAGTTTTCTTCTTTCCTTTACCTTGCAGCTGCTCTGTGTTTCGAATCAGTGCAGGGCGTCGGATTCTGCAGTCTTTAAAGGTATGATTCTTCCTAAAGCAACCGAAACAGATCCCTCTCTCCATCATAAAGGATTTTTTCAAACGGCTGGCTTATGAACTCGATACATTCGCTAAGCCAGTGATCTTTACTGCAGAATCGACACTTTGGAGTTGGTTTATAGTCCGGATTACTTTTCTTACTCGTCTGAACAGGTGCTTCGATCTTTTCTTAATTCTGAGGCTTCTTACTTGTTGACGCAGTATTCTCTTCCTTACCATCTACGTTGACAGCTAAACTGGTCTTCTTATTCAATTTCTTTCCAGATTTTTCTGAGTCTGAAGCGGTGGCCGTCTTCATTTCCACAGCACTGCAGGGTCCATTCGGGACTCTTGACTCACTTGCTAGGAATTTACAGAATTCTGAAAAAGGTGGGTATGGTCTTGCTTGCATCATATAACTCTTGTCGTAATCAGTTGGTCTGTCGTATACCCAGGAATCGATCACACAATTCCACCAATCTGATATGTAGAAGGGAAGCTTCGCCACCAGCTTTCGATTCTCCTCTGGCGCGTCTAATGAAGAAAGGTACCCAACAGTGGACATCGCCTTATAACATTTCCATAAGAATTCCGAGTACTTTTGAAGTCCTACTCTGTCTCCTGGTTTTACGGTGGGCCAGGTGTTAAGTTTCATCTTGTAGGATTCCGCGATCTTTATTTTGTCCCCGTATCTCATCATCAGCATTCTTTTGGCGTTAACATAAGCTTCATCCGTATCAAAGTTTTCACACCCTGAAATTAACTCGTGAGCTTCTCCAGTTGTGTATTTCTGTAAGTAGAACATCTTCTCACTTGACGAGTTAAACCTCTTCTCAATCAGGGTTTCATAGGACGATATCCAGGAGGGGAACTTCATTAAGTCTCCTGCGAACTTCTCGGGCTCCATGCTTGGTAACCTATTTTCCTTTTTGTTCTGTAGGATATCGGCTAGCTTGTTCAACATGTCTACCATAGGATCTGCTGGGGCCAAAGCGTGTCTACGTCTTCCATATTCAGGTAAGTCTTCTCTTTCTCGAGTATGTCTTCTTTCTGAATCTCTCATGTGAAACCAGCTGCTATCTGCCCTGGAGTTCCTAGCTTCATCTTCGTAATAATTCTCGTATTTAGGTATAGGAATGTACGGCTCATGGCGTTTCTCCGGTAGGACAGGATACATCAACTCGTTTCTGTATGTGGGATCATATCCCACGGGTTCGGTTTTAATCTGAGGAAAATAACTCTTTCTGTACGCCAAGGGATCCTCCGGATATCTCGTGTCTATCGAAGATTCAGCCTCGTCCGGATAATCATCATTGGGAGTGAACTTAACTTCTTTCCCATCTAGTGGCGTCGAGCTATACCTCGGATCTTCTTTCCTCGCTCTAAATTCTTTCTTCGTTTTTTCTTGAATTTTTGCCCGGTATAGCAAATCCACAGTGGAATTTATTTCATCTTCCATATGGCGGATCCTGTCTTGCAATACTGAGGCTTCGCTGGCCACCGACTCAGCTTTGGATTTCATCATCTCCTTCCACTGCATTCCAGTTTCTCGCGACCTAAAGTAGCCTTCGGTCCTAGCCTTAAGAGTCTCGCATTCCATGGTAATCTCGCCTAAATACTTATCGTGTGGCTGCACTTCTCTTTCTTCTAAAGATCTTCCCGAGCTCGAACGTAAAGGTAGTCTACTGGCCATTTTGATGAAGTTTTACTGTACGAGCTGTCGTTAATTGATTTTAAATTTCGCTTCTCAGATAATTAAATCTTCTTTATACAATCTTCAATACTGCGAATTTCGTGAAGTCAAGGATAACGAGTCGAATTCCGCATCTCTTAGGTTTATTCTAATGCACGTAAAACTGTAATTATACAAAAGGAAATTTCCTTTGTTATATTTCTAACGAGCGATACCACATGTCGTGACGTAACAATAACATTCAACTTGTTTACTTCACGAGTTTTTCACACGTTTTCGGCCTATAGCTGAAGCATTCAGTTTTTCACTGGAACATGCAAACGAATCACAGTAAAGCAGTCAATGACTTGAGTGATTCACAACATTATAATACATTTATGCGATCAAAGAGATGTTACCGACTTTCCGTCAGTTCACAGT
>JAXGGS010185968.1:0-16874 GCA_035585475.1 Armandia brevis
GGGGAAATTATGTTCATTAAGTATACAAAATTAACATGATTAATGATAGTAAGCCATCTTGACCGATACTAAGTTTATAATTATAGCAATCAATAATCGCCGAACCCTTACCACTTCCAGCAGCTATCGAATATAAAGCACGAGAATCTGACACCTGGTTCGGTCCGGCAAGGGAGATAAGATCAAAAATCAAAGTAGTAGCTAGGTTTATATGTTTTTTAAGCATCGTCATCTCACTTTGCCGTAACTACTAAGATGTCGAATTGAAGGAGACATCAGTAAGTAGTGATGCATGTGTTGTTGGTATCGTGTGCAGGATAATTAATATTGTATCATATTCCAATCCTAATACAAATAAACGCTTCTAACGTTCTTACTTACACTCTTACTTACACTCTTACTTACACTCTTACTTACGTTCTTACTTACGTTCTTACGTACGTTCTTACGTACGTTCTTATTTACGTTCTTACTTACGTTCTTACTTACGTTCTTACTTACGTTCTTACTTACGTTCTTACATTCTTTCTTAAGGAACAATCGGTTAGTGAGTTGGAATTTAAAGCTTTTACCACATGTTTCACACTTGCAGATCGCATCCTTGGAATAACTTTTAATATGCTGCAGGTAGCTTGTTTTGATTTTGACAGCTTCCCCACATGTTTCACATACCCACGGTTTCCTATCACTGTGCCCTCAGTTTTTGTCAAAATCCGGTCAGGCAAGGGAAATCAGATGAAATTGAAGTAGTAGGAGCCACGTTCTTTTAGCATCATCATCATCGCAGCTTGCCGTAACTACTAGGATGTCGAATCGAAGGAGACCGCAAGTAGTGGCGCATGTGATGATGGGTTTCCGTATACGCGGTGCGCTTCAATACGATTTTGTCATAATCATAAATAAATACAAATCAAACGAAAATTGAAAACACTGCTTGTTTCGTAAGTGTTTGACAAAAGCGCCGATCCAATTCTGACATGTATCATCATTTCTGTATAATCATATTACACATATATATGCATGCAAAGGCAACATACAAAATAAGAATGTGTTTCATTTAGCTATCATCTCGCCAACAATTAATGACTATAGGATTCAATATCATCAATCAATATATTCTGATGTAGTCAAAAGCAAAACGAAAAAGTATCCATCGAAATCCCAAACATGAGGTACAAACAGTAATTGATAAATTGACAAATAGATTAAGACACCTCATGTAGTGGTACAAGAAAATGAAAGAAACAAAGACGGCAAACAAACTATCATCAAAATTCTGAACAATACTTATGAACTATATAGAACGTGATACAGAATAAATTAAAAATGAATAAAGCAATTCTTAAGTAGGCAGGTAAGTAAAATCATATAATAGTGGCGCATATAACTAAATCCCGAAAGACTGGCATATTAATGGAAACTTAGTTACGACAAACCTATCATACATGTAGGAATTCGTGGTTAATGGATTGTACGTTGAATATAATGTTACGACATACATATGTAGAATAGGTTACAACATGAATAATAACAAAAACTCTGATGTGTTATCTATAATTTAGGATTTCAGAGTGAGGTAAGTAGCACAATTCTTATTTAATATTAATTCTCTCTCTCTATATATATAAACAAATCTCAACGGTTTTGAATGCGTTCACTTTTACACGTATTCTATGGTTGTCTTACACAGCAGCCAAGTCGATCGTAATCCAGTTATTTTTGACACATGTACAGCGCTTGCATTGCTTCTGTTATGCTGAACAAATGTTAACCTTAGTAGCAGTTAAAAGTTTATTATTTTCTGAGATATTTGAATATCACATATTTCAGCCATATTTGCTAAATTACCCCAATCTTAAATTCCGAGCTCACCGAGCTCAGATCTCAACATTGCCGGCGGGGTCACTCTTATCGTGACCCGCTACACAGGTTAAAATCAATATACAGAATGGAAACAAGGCCAGCGATGTGCGGATTGTGTACAGTACATGTACATGTGCAATTGTCGTGACATCAGCATTCAATTGGTATAATACCACCGGTGACTGTATGCTCCCCATGCTGTTTGATTTCGCTCAGGCAACCCAAAATCTTAACTTTCGTGGTAACTGACTACTCCCTGATGGACTACCTGTATAAGTGATTTCAAAATATTATCCTTGGCCTTGTGTCCTATCAAATTCGGATCAGATTTTGGGTTGTCTCGGCCAATGAACCAAAATGGGTCGTCAGGTCGCCAGTGTAGAAAGGAATATGAACAAACTGACACGAGTTATATGCGTCGGAACATTTTTAGTTCTGCCTGCGGGTAGTGTCGAGTTCTGGTATAAGAACCAATGAAACCTCTGGTATGAAAATACATTGCTGGATGAGGACAAAAATTAGAATACGCATATTGATCGGGTATATGACTAAATTACATGCGTGTAAATGTACATGTGAATTATGTTTAACGCTATGTACAACATCATATATATACGTACTTGAAATTGACATATTTCTACTTTTTACCACTTTTCTATCAGTGAGCACACATTTTGGTAATAGCTGCTTCACACTAGTAAATTAATCCGTTTAGGCTTGACTTATACGCAGATACATGAATGGACTTTTACGCATATTTATACTAGCGGTAGAGTGAACTACCTATGAACATGTATGTACAAGTATTATCTCATACGGTTCATCCACTTTCATACAACTATGTGAACCAGTATGATCATTAAGTAAGCATGGTGAATCCCAGAGTATTGCGGGCAGCTTTTTTGATACAATAATTACTATAAAAGTACGTAATCAAGAAAATGTAAACTCATAAACGAATGCGACGGAGACATAGTAATTTATGGGCATTCATTGGTTAGACAAATTGGACGACTTTGTTGTTACAGGTACATTTGGCATGATTATGCACGCTCATTCTTTATATTCTACATTTCAGGAATGAGCGTACATAAGTTCCTATACATGCATATAGTATTACAATGTAGTCACAAAATACATTTTTATGGACTGTGGGCCCGTCGATTCAAGTAGTACTAACAGCAAGCTTTAAGAAATGTATTGAAAAAACAATCTGTAGAATTATGATATCAAATATTACCATGGGTGCAAACTAAAAAAGTAAATCGTAAGTAAAATGAACAATAATTTGACCAAACGCCGCTATAAATGCACATCCTTTGATCAATGGGCGGACCCGTCTATTTACGTTTTGGATGTAACTTTCTAGATTCTTGATTGATCTCATTTAAATGGTTACGCCCCTCTGATCTAACATCCTTTGAAATTCAGTTTAGCAAGATTTCCAATTGGTTAACCCACGATGAATTCAAAGATTTAATTCAAAATGAGGCAACCGATGGACGTGTCCAACCGCATATGGCTGTTTGCGGGGCGACTACCACATCATTAGCCTGTTTGCACCTTTTATAATTCTGCATGTAACGTGATCCCAATTATAGATCTAAAAGAAGCGCGTTGTTTATAAAAAATAGCACTCGGAAACCTGCTACATACGATGAGTTTTTATGTCATATAGACTAACTTTAAACCTCCAAAATAGGGCTACTTCAGAAATTAATTATCTCAATGGAATCGATAACTATTTTCATCAACAACTATTTTTTGCCACTGAATAATAGTTGATGCTGAGGACAACCTACTACGCTGAATATAGTCTAATATATATATTGATTTTAACACCATACATTTAGCATGATTTCACCGATAAACATGAGCAAGCTAATGCTGATAGTGTAAGCCTGTGATTTTCTCAGTAAAACGTGTTTAAAAGGCGCCCGGAAATCGTTTGTGAGTCAGTCGATGAGTGTTAATTTAAAGGTTTCAACATTAATTCATATCTCAGTCATGTTTATCAGAACCATGCCGCCTCGTTTAGTTCGAGCTTGAAGAGACAGCTTTATACAGACACCTATATTGAATGCCTCCAGGCATCTTTATATATGTATTTGTTCCCCTTGCCACTATTTCGAGAGATCCAGGTTTTAATCTACTATTCTCTGGCTGGAAAAAAATTCTCTCATATCCTCCGGACGAAAGTTTTAAAATATGGAAGTTGGTGCCCGTTAAATTAGCTACTATTTGAGCATCTTCTTCGCGTAGAGTCAAATCGAATTTATTGATCAACTCCCTGATCAGTTGTTCGTTTTTCTGCAGTTTTGCAATCTTCAAAAGGGTCTTGTTGAAAATGCCCCAGACTCTTTGATGCGTGTCCATGGGAATACTTGGTCTTTCAATTTGTGGGAGAGGGTTTGACTTCATTTCTCGTTCATACTCAAGCTGTTGGGTTTTCATATGAATGAACATTCTGTTCTCCTTAGCACTTGTTAATCTATCTACATCCCTCCGTAAACCATCCCCTACTTCCTTGGCTAATAACGTTTGAATATCATGGTCCAAGCTCACATAATATTCATCCAGAGTTGATTTTAATATCTCAATCAAATCGGACTGCCATTGACTGCAAACATTATTAACCTCCGCAGATGAAATTTCTTGTTCGCCTTCACTGTTTTTATTTTTTGTCTCCTTATCCAATGCATCTAATTCCCTTCTTAGTTCATGTAGGAGATTAATAGCACAGCCATTAGCCTGTCCATAGATCTGTTCAAAAACAGATGACATTTCAAACCTAGCTGTTGCAAACTCGATATTTTCCCTGATAAAATCTGTTGTAGGTCTCACTTCATCACTAATGAAAGTTATTGGCTTATCCCCAATACCTCTTTTTAGGTCTGATAATGCACTTTGTCGAGGTTTCCTTAAAACCTTTCGTGGTAATCTACCTACCGAGATTTTGTCTAATGATGGTTTGTGTTTTGTAAGTGTAATTTTATTCAAGACATCTGATGTATTCTTTAGGCCAACTTTAACGATCATGTTGTCAATTAACTTCTCATAACCGCGACCATTCCAATCACTTTTAAACTTGGTGATGGTATCACGTGTTGATGAATTATATTTATCAGCTAAAGATGAATTGATGGCAAAATTAGCCAAACGCGGAGCTGCTAACAAAACTGCAACACCAGCCAAACGTGGGACAACTCTCTTTATGACCGCAGATGCTGCAGATGCTTTCGTTGCTGCAGTAAAAGATTTAGCTATTCCTACACCAAAACCTGTTCCAGTGGCTGATCTTGCAATCAGATTGAGAGGACCAAGAATTAAAGCAGTGAACAGTAAGCTTAAAATCTTGTGTTTCCCAAACTCTTTCCACGAGAAATGACCCGAAATTATGCCTTTCATTGCAAACATAAGATCATTAGCGCCTTCAAAAATCAATCCGGCACCCATACCTATAGATGGGAAAGTTAGCAAAGCTCCGAGTAATATTTGAGCTACTCCAAGACAAATTATGACTGAAATTTTACAAACAGCTTTCCAATGCCATCTCTTTTCTCGAAGTGAAATTATATCGCCAAATCCTGATTCATTCATAATGGACAGTTCGTAATTATGCTCAAATTGCTCATCGAGATCAAAACATTCTTCGATACTATTAAGTGTCGCATATGGTTGTTCATATTTGTTATACATATCGCGGCATTTTAATATGTTATCGAGCTGAGTTTTAACATATGATGCCGTTTGACATCTGGATAGAATAAATTCTTTTTGCACTGGATGGCATTGGGAATCAATATCTGTTATAATTGTACGCAACATATTTCGCTTGTCAGACAATTTCAGTTCCTCACCCTGAAATAATTCTGGTATTCTGGATGGATGAAATTCTTCAAAGAATTGGCCAGTGCTGTTACTCGGATTCATATGCTTTAAAACAAAATCCATCTGTTCCGTTGCATCCCAAACGCTGGTTTCATGATCAAAACAACATTCCATTGCCATGAGATGTTTAACTTCAGCTTTGGCAAGACCCTTATCATGAGGATTTCCAACACAACTAAGTAATGCTTCCAATTTGCCTTTTGCTTTCTCATTTGATAACGTATAATCTTGAATAATCCCATACCTGATTAGATCAAAGTACAAATTTTCATGGGGGTATTGTTCTAGTGACAGCTCATTACCGTTCATAAAATCCAACAGCGCAAGTTTGTATGCAAAACATTTCCTTAAAACTGACTCGATTTCAGATTGCAGGTGTTCACATTCAGGGATAAGTGGCAGTTTAGCAAGATCTGCCTTTTCCACGTTTAAAGTTAATGACTCGGCAATATCATTTTGAAGCATCAAAATGTCCAGCTCAACTAGTTTCTGTATTATCAGTGTTCCCTGATTATCAACACTTTTTAACCTATCAAAATCATTAACGTTGATACTATCAAACTTTTTGAATGTACAAGACTGAAGCTGTGAGTTGTCTACTTCCTTGATGCTGCATGTTTGTAAATTCCAGATAAGACCTTCCTGAAGAAATAGACACAACAGTAACGTGGAACATGGTATTTTGTCTTTCGACCACTCCTTTGTTTGAATAACTTTATATTTTATATTGCTAATTATGCTTTGAATAGAGGGACAACCACGAGAGCAAATATAGAAATTCATAACTTTGCCCATTTCCAAATATTTTGACTTTTCAACCGGGATTAGATTGCTTATCCACTCCCCAAATTTCTCGAGATTATGTTTGTTGCCAAGCCTTTCTGTATCTAAAATTAAATATGTATGGATACCAGATAAATAGTTCT
The DNA here is from genome assembly GCA_035585475.1 of Armandia brevis. Taxonomy (NCBI): domain Eukaryota; kingdom Metazoa; phylum Annelida; class Polychaeta; family Opheliidae; genus Armandia; species Armandia brevis. The sequence continues at coordinate 6,681 of JAXGGS010185968.1, forward strand.
GCTTAAGCAAGAAGTCCCAAAATTCCTCTCTGCTTGGCAACAATCCACTGAAATCTATAGGAAACAGACCGTCTGAATCTTTACTTGTTGTTAACAAGTATTTAAGTTTATCATTAATCTCGCTCCAATACTGTTCATACTTGACCTTCAAATATACTTTTGCTCTTTCATCTTGAAAACATTCATGCATTGTTTCATAAGTCTCCATGTCCACACGTGATGCCTTATCTTTTAATTTTTTCAAAGCTCCTCCCCTGAATCTTGGTGGTGATATGATCTTATGTATTCTCATAACTCGAAGGAGGTGGCCAGCGAAATACAGATTATCTGACTTTTCATGTAAATATTGTAAGTTAACCGGCCTTCCGAGAATTTCATCAATGGAATACTTTATATGCAGAAATATTTCTATGAATGTTTCTTTCTGTGTTTGATAATCATTGATTATGATGGAATTGACACGCTGGCTCATAGTGTAAATTTCTGAAATTTTACCGACAGTGGCTGAGAACTGGGAAAACAGTTCTACCTTTTCTGCAAGCAATTGGTGACATACGACAAAATCCGACTCTGCAGTAGATTTGATGCTCTGTTGTCCCGTTAGCTTTGGTTGGCCCCTTGACAATTTACAGAAGCCCCGATAATAATATGCCGCAGGGCTGTTACTTTGAAGTGATATGACTTTGTCCAGTATTGTAATCGCCCTCTCAAAGATACCTTCTTTGATATACAGTTTGGCCAATTTTATCTGCATCGTAGGATTCTTTATAGTTTTTTCCCAATCAGTCGCTTCTGTCGTTTGAAGATCAATTATTTCCTTCTTCATCATATATAATTTGTCAGATGGGCAATCAGTGATTTTATTTTCTGGTTTGTCCAACCAAAATGCCCATTCATCAAGAATACTCTGGAGCAAAATCTCTTCTACACCTTTCAACAGTTTGCCATTCCTAAATTTCTGCTTGGCTATTTTGTAAATATCTTTAGTGAACATTTGAAACAAATCTTCTTCGGCTTTCAAGTGTTTTTTGTAAAAGCTTGCGAGGTCCCTTATATTCGTCATTTCTTCTTTATCACGTTGAAGTCGAAGTTGAAATATTGACGATGGCGAATCTAGGGGTTCAATGTTTTCCTGCAGTATAATCAACTGTCCACTGCCTCTTTGTCCCTTCCGTGCAGCACGGCCAAATGCCTGTTGCTCAACCCTTGAATTGCGAGGTAGATATGTCATTATTACGTGAAGACCACCATTTGTCTCTAAGGTATCACTTATTTTTATGTCAGTACCCCTGCCTGCAATATTAGTGGCTAGAATTATATCCGGTTTATTTAAAGAACCCATTTCAGGAAGAAAATCTAAGCTTTGGTAGCTATTTTTGTATACATGGAATTTAAATAATTTACTCTTTTCATTTGCCTTAGCTAATTGCTGTCTGATTTTACCAAGATTTGCTATTGTCTCACATATTACAAGGACGGGTTGTTTCTTAGCGACAATAATCGCCTGATTGACTGTTTCCAATATCCATTCAGGCTCACTTAAGCAAACTATTGCATGCTTCTCCATGAACCGCACCTGTCGAAATGTTGGTATGTTAACATACTGGGTTTTATAAAGGGAACGAAGAGTCATTCTCTCACTCTGAGATCCAAGGGTTCCAGTGAGCCCGTATAAACGATTGTCATACATTTTGAAGTACGTGATGTTTGAGATGAACACGGCCTTCAGGCTTTCATACTGGAGCCTACATCCATGTTTTAGTTGTAGAAACTGGTGAAGACCATGACTCCACTGCGAGTTGTACTGCTCAGCTCCTGTATCTTTGTCAATTATAACTATATTGACATTTTTTCCTTGATTTGATTCTGTCCTATCTATATCAAGTATATAGTGGTCTCCTTCAACCATACATTTCGCCTTAAATGCGCTTTCAATCCAGTCTTTAATATGCAATTTGACAAAAGGAGTCAAGTATGCAGGTGTATCACAAACATTTTTCATGCGTTTCACATCTTTTAAAACGCATAGCGTAACGTTCTTATCTCTTGCATCCATTTCCCATGTGTCCAAAATGTCTATAGTTAGCTTCTCAATATCTTGATGGATGTATCCGTTGTCTGAAATTATCCGTTCCTTATTCAGACGAGTCCATATATCATACATTCTCACCCTACTGATTGGTTGACCAAACTCTTTGAATCGATGTTCTAAGTACTCAGTTGTTAGACAGCCAAATATGACACTGTTTGCTATTTGTTCAACCAAATTGATATCATTTCCAGTGATACTATTGACTATGTTCCATATCCATATATATACTGGTTCAAGTGCCTCAATTCCGGCAATATCATGCGACAAGTATAGCATAGTTTCTCCTTTGTCAAGAATCATACAGTCCACCTCATCAACTATAACACACAATTGGGGTGACTCTGTCGTTCTATCTCCAAGTATGTTTTGCGAGTAAAACGTGTCTAAAAGATGATCTCTTTGGAAGGCTCCTATCTCTCCATATACAATATCTGAGCGATAAGCTATCTGTCGATCCTCCTTTATTTGACTGCAATTGTGTGATACAGAAATACCAAACGAATCATAAAAGTCTTTGTATTGTCCTGCATCCCTCTTCGCTAATACCGAGGAGCTTGTTATGACATTGACTTTAAATCCCTGTGTGGCTTTGATGATGGCTAAAGCTGCTACGATAATTGATTTTCCCTCCCCTGTAGAAACTTGCTGAAGCAATCCTTCATCTACGCTTTCGGTGAATAATATTATTGACATTAATTGGGTGTCTCTAAGCACCATGCAGTTAAAACGAAGATGCACCATTTCTTTAATGCGGGCAATTAATATTGAAAGATTTTCCCTATTGATTGATCTATCGTCATTTAGTAATCCAAAATCACAATTACCCACATCACTTGTGTCAATTGATTCGTTTTCTATTTTCTTAATTTGATTGAAAATCATGGTGCAACGTTCCATGACGGTATCCTGTCTTATGCTCTTTGAGCTTGTTTGATCACATTTGATCATAGATACCAATGTCTTAAAGCTTCTCTCCTGGGTTGAATCATGACCCGTTAATGGCAAATGATTTATTGCAGACCGGAGATTTTCAACAAAACTCCCCTGAGTAATTCCATGCATAAAATTAATTTGTTCCATGATTTCCTTTGCAACTGTCATTGAATGCCTATTTACGATCTCCATAAGGAAGAACGATGCCTGGATATACATATCGTCGTTTTTGAAAATGTTAATTTTGAGAAGCCTGGTTTGGCAGAAGTACCACTGAATTGTCCACCACCAGTCGCATAGTTCTATTGCAGTCAATTCTTCTAATTGCTCATCATCTATATCTACCTCGGCCAAAAGCTCGATCATGAAGTCCAGCCTAGAGTTATATTGATCAGATGGGTCCAATGAGGATAATTTTTCAGATAAAAGATACAAAACCTCATTATCATGAACTTTCTTCAAGTTTGATAACAATGATTGTATTTGGTCTTCTGCATTTACATCGTCAGGATCTTCGATGACACACCAGGAAAGAATAGATAAGAACCACTCTGTTTGTTTAGTTTCAAGGAGCACTTTCAGGCATCTGTTTTCAATCCTATCGAGAGATCTAGGGGATAAAATGAGAATAAAAATCATTCTCATAGATGTGATGTCAAGACAACACTCTTCCCCATTCAACCGAAAACTTAGCAATTTTAAAAATAGATGGTTGACAATCGAATCCTTGTCCATGGGAATTAACTCAAGCATACATTGAATGGTTTCTTCAAATTGTTTTGGAACAACAGCTGCAAGCTGGTTAGGACAAGAGTTAGATTCTTTGACATTATTTGTGCCTCCGTTCACCCAATAGTTATATAGATCAGTCGAATGCATAGTGTCAAAAATCTCTTCAAACACTGCATGAAACTCAGATGTCGAGTTAGAAAAATACTTTAGCATTATACATATCTTGAAATATCTGATTAGACAAATTTCTAAATTGTCCATGAGAGCTGGGTCCGTTAGTTCATCAAACGTCCGTAAAGCGGCAATATATTTCAATACTTTGTATATATAATCTGGGTTGTATTGATCAAATTGTTTGAGAATCCTTTCAATTTCTAGTAAATGTGACCTTAGATTCGAACATTGATCCGAGCTCAGTATTTTCGTCTTCGTTTCTGGTTCAAATGCCAGTATATTGCATTCGTTAATGTCCTGAGAAAGCTGGTCCACTTCTTTATGAAACTCATCGGCAAAATTGCCGGTTTGTTTTGTGATATGTTTGTAAGCTTTTGTTTTGTATCTTTGAGTTTGTCTGCGTGATTTAAACCTGACAAGCGTGTTGTCATGTCGACTTCGGGAAAATTCTTCATGTTGTCTAAGTTTTTGCTCTCCAACTAAGCTGTCGGTCTTTATATGTTCTTGTCTCGTCTTTAAAAAATTTTCATTTTCGAGAAGACTTTCTCCATGAACCTCGGTAATATATGCGCTAATTATCTCTCCAACTATGATGGACTGTTTCCTTGGAGCTGGTTTGCTTTGTCGAACAATGCCCATGTCTGTTCCGTCTTTACCGCAAAGAGCTATAGTTTGTGTAGGTGCCTCAACCATTTTAACTTCTATAAAACATTTGTTGAACAAGCAGTATGGTAATTTCATTGACTGTGGTTCTTTATCATGCATGTGAATGTGCAGTCTTCCTTTCAGAAGTTTTGATCGAGCCCACTGGCTTGCCTCGATGCGAGCAATGTCTTTCCCCCTATCTCCATTTTTCCCTCCTTTCCCTCCAACGCCATGATTTCCATTCTCACCCCTGTCTCCATCATTTCTGTTGATGATAAAATCCATTGATGTGGCAATGAGGCGAGGACAGACCGTCCCTTGATAAATTGTAACATCCCCTGCATATCCTCCTTCTCCTCCAATCCCGCCAACACCACCTGTCCCTCCTGGCTGACCATCTTCCCCAGGCCCCCCCTCATGTATACAATATGCCTGTCTAAATCGAGGGATAAAGAAGCCGGCCGCAGCCAAAGAATTTTGACAAAAACTGAGTTTCACAGTGTTATTAGTCTTTGTCTTCAGTTTATAATAGAAGTTTTTAGTCGATCCTATAATTTCATTTTTAGGTTCTTCTGTAGAGACATGGTTCTTCAAACAAATAGCTTTCCTTTTTTCTAGAGCTTTCGGTAACATAGTAACTAAAGGAGGATATAAATGTTCGAAGTCTTGTTTTGTTAAGTCATACCCATCAACTCCGTCCATTCCATCACCTCCGTTGCCACCAATCTGACCTGTACCCCCCAATCCTCCATTTGTAGTCAAAGTCAGATTTGTATATCCGTTTATCTTGTCATAAACGATTAAGATATTTCCGCCACTTTCTCCATGCTCCCCATTGTGACCATTTATTCCATCCTCTCCTTGTGGTCCGTGCGTAGCCTGCTTCTTGAAGTGCGATGCTTTTGCACCAGAAACATCCCAATGGCATGGTTGAGAAATGTTAATGAAAGGAGAATATATAACAATATTAAGACCACTGCATGTAAAGTCTCTGTTCATCTTAAAACATTTGACACCGACAAAATGAACCTCTTTGATTTGGTTTTGAGTACCCTGAAACTGAGCCATTGAATGCTCTATATCAACAAAATGAGAATTAAAATCAAAATAAGCAGCTTTCATCTGTAGCACTTCTTTGTCAGCAATGCATTTTGATAGTTTTATTTCAATATTTTGACCATATTTGAATTCTCTCAGGATTATTTCAATCCTTCTTCGAAAATTAGAATTGAGTGTCTTCAAGTTTTTTAACTCATGCCTGAATGGGTCAAATACACTGGAATCATGATAATGTTCCTTCAGAAATGTAGTAAAGTCACCCCCAGAGTCAAAATCGAAGTTTGAAATAATCTGTGACGATAAAGTGTTTTCCATAAAGAGTTCCACCAAATGATCGGTTAGATCGGTTAATAATAATGTCTCATCATATTCAATGTCCGTTTCAAACTGCAAACACTCAATAATTTGAGTCTTAAACCGATTCCATAGGATGGCCTTTTGTCCTTTAGGTATATGATCATATAGACCTTTCACATGGCGAAAAATTGACTGTTCACAGAACGGTTTGCCGACTAAAGATATGTCTTTGCTCTGATTCAATTGTGTCAGAATTGAAGTTCTTTCTATGTCCCGGACATGATCAACCAAATACTGCCGGCTTTCCTCTACAAATCTTTCAATTGCATACTCAAGGAAAACATTTTCTAGATAATTAATTTCTTGTGAGTTAGCCCCTTCCGGTAAGCCAAGAAGATATTTAACATGTTGTATGTCTTTACCCTCTTTGATAGCAAATTTTGCCATGCGCTTAATCATATCCTGCCTTTCATAAGACACGTTCATGTATGAGTCAGAATAAAATTTGCATTCAGGCGAAATAAAGTACTGTGGGAGAAGGCTGACATTTTCTTTACTCATAAGTGTTTGGGAGTAGAATGTTTTTTTAAAGTCTAACCATGATTTTGAGAGATCTTGGGATTTATGGAGAATATAACCAAGTGTAAGGGCCCTAGCGTACATATATGCAAAACACAAGGAAAGCACCCGCTCTTGAGTTATACCTTTTATCACTTCAGCTGCAGGGAACTGTGGGAGCTGATTCATAATTGTGTTATTTAGAGATCTGTACGTTCCTAGTGGTTCGTTCAACGGATCCATAAAAATGATTTCTTTTGTTTGGAAACAAACAAAGACCATTACATAGTGCATCAGATTGTCAATGACTTTTACAATTAGCCCAATGCAGTTTACTCCTTCGTTTTGCATGGTTTTAAGATCTAAATCATATTGATTACAAATTTTGATATGCTGAACATTGTATAAATTATCTTTGTCATGATCATACCTAACAGATTCAAGCATTTGAACATTAAACAACATTTTCTCTAACCCTTCAATGTGGTGAAGATTTGGTAGAATAGTTTCCACTAATTGTTCTGGGCTTAGACTTTGAAGAAACTCCATAGCCCCTTCCCGAAGTGGCTTTTCCATCTGTGAGAAGTTGTCCTTGGGTGCTGCTTGTTCAACATCTATCGGCTAAAATAGAAAAGGATCACTGGTCTAGATTGTTTGCAATGCATAACATTACAATCTTACATTTCTTAAAACGTACATCTCAGGAGATATTTGTACATCAGAATTCGCACTAGAATTCACGCTTATCAAAACTGTGATATCTGGCTTGCGGCTGCCACATTGGGTTCCTTTAATATATCATACTTCAGAGGCTGACAGTCACTTGGGGTATTCTGATGATATTATAGAATGATGAATGACGATGAATAATTAATGATGATGAAAATTAATTAGAGGAAGATTAATTATGTTATACCAAGATTCTTTACTATAGATAAAAATGAGAATTGATTTTAGGAAAATATCTCTGGGTAGGAGGTAAAATGATACAAGATAAAGAAGGATTTGTAAAAATGAATACAAATTAATGCAAATAATTACAAATATATTGGGATGTGTTAGGGTGAAGATCGGAATAATAATTATTTTGCAATGATTATTGAAAAGTGAGTGAGAATATGAGATAAATAAACATTGATAAACAAGATTGAAACTAAATGTATCAATATAAACTCAAAATAATGATGACACAACGTGGAAGCATTATTTTGGGTTATGTACATAAAGACGTAGGGAACGTAATTACGTTAAAAAATTGGCACTACGCCAATTGGTAATTCTAGGAAGGTACCAATTGCGCGTGAGCACGTGCGTCGTCATGACGACCATGAACTGTCGTCTGACGAGCGCACATTCGTTTAATCACTTTCAAGCATTCTGCCGATGAAGGTAGACATACCTCTTGTACATCCTCAATTTTTAATTGTAAATGTTTTTGAATTTTGTTATAAATTGAAACGTGGTATTCGAGCCTGAGCACATATTTCATGGTGTTGAATATTACAACTCAGACAGTGAATTTTGGTTGGAGAATGATTCCGATTAATGTGTAAGATACCGATAAATGTAGTCATTATCTATATACGATATGAGTGCGGGGAATTCCATGTTAGATCCTGTAACATGGGTGCTATTCCATTTCTGTCACGTGATTAACGGGGTTTCAGTTATCATCATGGTTAAGTCTTGAACCAGAGTACGTGACTCGAAAAAGTTTATTATTTGTAACGATTATTAAAACAGGACAAAACATTGATAAAAACACTTTGTACAAAGAAGCCTCCCTTTCCAAACGCTAGTTGTTCCGGGCTATGATATATTTCCCATATAGGGATATTTTATTACAATCAAGGACTGCCCATGAGGACAGTTTCTGTGAACCGTCAGTGTAATGATAAAGCTGGCAGTGTCTCCCATAATGCCCAATCCATTATCCCGACATTCATTGGCTAAGCCTCAATCGCCAAGTACCAAGGGAAATGTGTCCCTTGCGATCATAATAATGCAGGACTGTTGTATACCGGAGTCATCTGTTTCATACACGTTGTGGTCATAGTAATTCTGTCCTTTCTTGAAATCGTAATCGCTGTCCTCATCTGGACGAAATTATTATGCTTCTTATTTGCATCAAAGTTGGCCGTGGAAATCCCCTCGGTAGTTGTTTAAGGCGATTCCATATTTGCTAATACTTCTGACCTTCCTTTTTCTGACCCTTTATAAGGGAAAAACTGAGAGGCCAAACGAGAGTGTCCTGTACAACAACTTTATTACAACAACGAATTAGTCCTGCTTGTAAACTTCATCACTTAAAACAAATGATATTGTTGTGATAGTAGTTGGGGACAATGTCTTCTCGGTAGTACGACCGGTGGAATCTTATGTTCAGAAGCCTATCCACCTGTTTCATTACAGTGAGTGGATTAACCTATTGTAAGGGCACTGAATATGATCATGCTCATTGTGTGGGTGATTGACCGAGAGCAGCGCGATAAGCGTAATTCTTAATTAAATTTTATATATTCGAATTGTTTGATTATCATTAATCTGTTATGAATTTGTAACAATGGAATTGTAACGGTCAATTATATATTTATTGCATGTTAATATTTAACCGAATTTTCATCACACAGGTACATTCACACGTTATCTTTTATTAATCATTACAACACATTGTTTCTTTTTTTACAGCATTGAAAGTCCTACTTAGGCAATCATTATGCACAACTTGCATGTCTATGTAATGAATCGGCAATTAGCACGTTTAACGTCAATTAGCACGTTTAACACTATTCATTGTTGTTATGATATATATTAATCTTTAACATTATAACATTCAAGAAATATACAGATAATCACACGAAGTGATTAACATAATTTAGGATAATTGGTATGATAATGTATAATTTATTTGGTTAAGATTGAATTATTCTTGATTAATCAAAAATTAATCAAGAATAATGCCGGTTATTGCCGGATATTGCCGGATATTGCCGGATAATTAAAAATTGTGTACAAAAGAGGTTGGGTTGACTGTGACTCAAATTTGTTTTTGTCACAGCACCCTGCTTAACACAGCTCTCTGACAAAAAAATATGACTAAAAAGGCTTCACTGAATGAGCAGGGCTCTGTGTCACCGGAGTGCGAGGGGCAGCAGGGTGTAACAGGGGCTCTGTGTGTGTGACCAAGAGCGCAAGGGGAAGCAGGATAACCGGGGCTATGGGTGTGTCACCGGGAACAAGAAGGGCAGCAGGTAACGGGGGCTCTGTGTGTGTTCCCGGGAACATTTTTTGCCACAGCAGACTGCTTAACACAGCCCTCTGACAAAAAAAAAATCAGTCAGAAGGACCACTGAATGAGCTGGGCTCTGCATCATTGGGAGCGTGAGGAGCAGCAGGGTAACGGGAGCTCTGTGAGTGTCACCGGGAGCGAGAGGGGCAGCAGGGTAACGGGAGCTCTGTGTCCCCAGGAGCGCGAGGACAGCAGGGTAACGGTAACTAGGGGTGCAGGGTTTTTTGAAAAATCAAATATGATTTGAGTGAAAATATGCTAGAGTGATGTAAGATAATTGCATAAATATTAAAGATTTTAAAAAGTTTCTTCCGGATAAGGATTTTAGAAGTTGAATCAAAATATTGTTGAATAAAAGCATTTTTATTATAGAATTTCAGGGAATATTACCAAAATATAAGAAACTAGCAAAGAA
>JAXGGS010186190.1:0-16858 GCA_035585475.1 Armandia brevis
TGAAAGCTCGGGTAAGACGACTTTGGCATTACATTGTATCGCTGAAGCACAAAAAAATGGTGGCTCTGCGGCGTTTATTGATGCCGAACATGCGATGGATCCTGTTTATGCTCGAAAATTAGGGGTTGATATCAAGGAATTGCTTATTTCTCAACCTGATACTGGTGAACAAGCACTTGAGATTGTTGATACTTTGGTGCGTTCAGGTGCACTTGATGTTCTTGTTGTTGATTCTGTTGCTGCACTTACCCCAAAGGCCGAGATTGATGGCGATATGGGAGATAGTCTACCGGGTTTACAGGCACGTCTTATGTCACAAGCATTACGTAAATTAACGGCTAGCATATCTAAATCAAATTGTTTGGTTATTTTTATTAATCAAATAAGGATGAAAATCGGGGTGATGTTTGGATCGCCTGAAACTACTACGGGTGGTAATGCTTTGAAGTTTTATTCTTCTGTTAGACTTGATATAAGAAGGATCGGAGCGATAAAAAACCGTGATGAAATTGTCGGAAATCACACAAGGGTCAAAGTTGTTAAAAATAAGATGGCTCCTCCATTTAAGCAGGTTGAATTTGATATTATGTATGGTGAAGGTATCTCACGAATGGGTGAGTTAGTTGATCTTGGGGTTAAAGCCGAAGTAGTAGAGAAATCTGGTGCATGGTATTCCTATAAAACTGAACGAATTGGCCAAGGACGCGAAAATGTTAAGAAATATTTGCGTGATAATCCTGAAACTGCGGCAAGTATCGATCAAGAAATCAAAGAAAGAGCAGGCATAGTAGAAGAAGAGCTTTTGATTAATAATAGTAGAGATAAAAAAGAAAGTCCTGAAACGCCAGTTGCTGTAAATGAATAATTGTACATACACATTAATTATTTTTAACAATACATTGTGAATGTTTTTGATATAGTTTATTTGTAATTATATATTGTCTTTTAACCCCTATTGCATTAGTTTATAATGATGAAGAATATCGCTTTCAAAAGAAATATTTACTTTTTTTTACATTTGGCTGTGATTCTTATCGTGGCTACTTTGCTCTATAATAATACGGGCGCTGTTAAACATAAACAGGATATAAAAGTTGCACAGCTTGATGAGCGGGCTTATTTTACTAATAGTAATGTAGATACTAGTTACGATGTGGATACTAATTTTATTATCAAACCTGATTATGTATCTGAAAATAATAATTTCTCAAATTGTAATGATTCAAGTGACTTTTCAAATTTTAATCACTCATCTACACAAGATAGTGTAGATTCTAACTTACTCGTTAATGTTTCAAGATCTTCTTGGCGAAGTAATGATAATGAACTTGTCATTCTGTCAAAGGGTAGAAAGCATAAATTTAAAATTGAACTTGCTGATACCCATGAAACAAGAAGAACAGGTCTCATGTATAGAAAGTCAATTGCTAAAGATTATGGAATGCTTTTTGATTTTAAAAAATCAAGAAAAGTAAGTATGTGGATGAAAAATACTTCTATTCCATTAGATGTCGCTTTTATTGATAAGAAGGGCGTGATTTTGCATATTGTTCATTACACAACTCCTTACAGTCTTGATCCTATTTTTTCAGTTTTCCCTGTAGTTGCAGCACTCGAAGTCAGAGCAGGAACATTCAGGAGCTTAAATATCCATATTGGAGAAAAAATAGACCATGCTATGTTTGATCTTTCGGATAACACATAAAATATTTGACCTTTCACAAAATACATAATATGACCATTTTTATCGGAGCGTAGCGCAGCCTGGTAGCGCATCTGGTTTGGGACCAGAGGGTCGGGAGTTCGAATCTCTCCGCTCCGACCATTTTCATTTTTATAGTGAAAACCATTTTGTGAACAAAAATATGTATCATTTTTACTCAATATTGGCAGTAGCATTGGGCGGAGCTTTTGGGGCAGTAAGTAGGTACTTACTCGTTCTTGTTTTTTCAAACAAATTGTTAGTTCAAAATATTGAAAACGGTTCAAACAAAGATATTTTAACTGAATCTGAGACTAATATACCTTTGAACCATACTATAAATTCATCAAATAATTTCTTTGATAATTTTCTTGGTTCTGTAAGCTTCATTTTAAATAGTAATGTTTCATTCACAATTTTACTCGCAAATATAATTGGTTCCTTTTTATTGGGTGTGGTGATTATATTATTGCCTGCAATTGGAGCAAATGAATATATAAGGTTATTTGTAATTACGGGTGTTCTTTCATCATTTACAACCTTCTCATATTTTGCATTTGAATTTTATTTATCATACTTTCAAATTGGACAAATTTTTGCATTCTCATATATTTTACTGTCTGTTGTTTTATCTCTATTTGTATTTTTCATCGCAATGCTCATCACCTCGAAAATATTAAATTAGTAAGCTAGTTATGAATGAAAAATCACAAATAATAATTGACGAAGAAACTTTTGATACAAGACTTGATAGGTTTTGTAACCGATTATATCCTGATTTAACCCATGGCATGATTGAAAAGGCCATTCGTAAAAAAGATATAAGGGTCAATGATAAAATTGCTAAGAACAAATATATTCTTCAATTAGATGATAAAATCACATTTTCTAATTTCTTTTTAAAAACTATCACACAAAATATTGACAATAAACCAAGAGAATACAAAGAACGCAAGGTAAATCCGAATGTCAAAATTGTTGAGGATATTGTAAATGAAAATATTATCTTTGAAGATGATGATATTTTGGCGATTAATAAACCTTTTGATATTGCGGTGCAGGGTGGTTCAAAACAAAAACTTCATATTGATATGGGTATAAGGGACCGGGCAAAACTGGTTCACAGGCTGGATAAAGAAACAGCTGGCGTTCTTATTATGGCAAAAACCCAAAGGGCAGCAAAGTCACTTTCAAGCCAATTCAAAGATCGTTCAATTAAAAAAACCTATCTCGCTTTGGTTTATGGTCATATGCCTAATCCAACTGGGGTAATTGATATTCCATTGATTAAAGCATCAGATGTCGACAATGATAATTACGAAAAAATTCAAATTATAGATGAGACTAATTCATCTCATCAAATGTCTGACAATGAAAATTCTGACCGATATTCCGCAAAAGATAATAAAAAAACAAAAAACAACCCCAATAAATCAAATGAAAAAGCAAAAAAAGCCATAAGTGCGTGGAATGTAATTTCATCTTTGGGAAGAAAATTAACCCTTGTTCAAATTAATCCCATTACCGGAAGAACGCACCAGATTCGTGTCCATCTTTCACATATTGGTAATCCAATAATCGGTGACCGAAAATATGGCAGTGAAAATAGCAAGGAAATAAGTGGCATAGCTGATAAGTTACATCTCTTTTGTCAAAAAATAAGTTTTATCCATCCTGTGACGAATCAACCTGTTGATTTAGCGGCCGATCTTTGTGGACACTTTCATGAATCGATTGATTTTCTTGGGATTGGTAAAAATGAGTATTTTGATGTAGAATTTCCACAAAATTTAGTAAAAAAATATTGATCAATATTCATTTAAAACATAAAAGAGAAATAAATTAATTCAATAAAGCTTATGATAGATAATATAGATAATTTACAATTTTATTTCCCAGTAATAATATTTTTTGTGTTGGCACTTGGGCTTTCAATATTATTCTATTTTTTGCCTTTGATATTCGCACCTTCATCTCCGGGTATTCACAAAAATGCAGCATATGAATGTGGTTTTCCTGCATTTGAAGATTCACGTAAAAAATTCGATGTGCAATTTTATTTGGTTGCAATTTTATTCATAATCGTTGATTTGGACATTGCTTTTATTTTCCCATGGGCGGTTATGCTTTTTGATCCAGCCTTGGATATCGCCCGGGAGGCACAAATTTTTGCTTTCTTCTCTATGATGATTTTCATTGTCGTTTTTGTCGTGGGCTTTGCCTATGAATGGTCAAAAGGGGCACTAGAATGGAGATAGATAACAAGAAAAAATTATCAAAAGCTCTTCCTCCTTCAATGGTCGAAAAAAGAAAACAATATTTCGATAATTTTGATCCACGAAAAGATGATCCTTTCTTCGCACAAATAAGTGATGAATTGGCTGATCGTGGTTTTGTTACCGCACCTGCGGATGCTTTAATCACATGGGCACGAACGGGCTCATTAATGTGGATGACATTTGGACTGGCATGTTGTGCGGTTGAAATGATGCAGGCCGCGATGCCGCGTTATGATATGGAACGTTTTGGTTTTGCACCCCGTGCATCACCAAGGCAATCGGATGTCATGATTGTGGCCGGTACTTTGACAAATAAAATGGCACCTGCACTAAGGCGTGTTTACGACCAAATGCCTGACCCACGATATGTAATTTCTATGGGTTCCTGTGCAAATGGTGGCGGATATTATCATTACTCATATTCAGTTGTAAGAGGGTGCGACAGGATTGTACCCGTGGATATTTATGTCCCAGGTTGTCCACCAACAGCCGAAGCACTTTTATATGGCGTGTTACAATTGCAAAAGAAAATAAGGCGCGAAGGCACATTAAAAAGATAAAATTTCAAAAAATTACAAAACCGATCAGAGACAAAATAAGTAAAAAGAAACGAACAAAAACAAGAAAATAAAAGTTGAAAATATAAAACTCAGTTTTAAAGTAATCGAAAATAAAAATTAAATATAACCCATATGAATCAGGCAAAACTTACCGAAGAATTAAATGAAATCACATCCCAAATAATGGCTTTGGATGATGGTAATATTCTTTCGACTTCTATGGAGTTCGGTGAATTAAATATCATTGTCAATAAGAGTAAAATCGGTCCTTTTCTTTCTTTGCTTCGTGATAAAAAACATCTGAGTTTTAATCAGCTGATCGATATTACAGCGGTTGATTATCCAAAAAGAGATTCCAGATTCGAAGTCGTCTATCATCTTTTATCCATGACAAATAACCTGAGGTTAAGGGTCAAATATCAGTTAAAAAGCGATGAATTGTCAAATTCAGTTATTGATATATTTCCCAACGCTGATTGGTATGAAAGAGAAATATTTGACATGTATGGAATAAGCTTTTCGGGGCACCCTGATATGCGCCGTATTTTAACCGATTACGAATTCGAAGGTTACCCACTTAGAAAAGATTTCCCATTAACGGGTTTCAAAGAAGTGAGGTATGACAGCAAGTCAGAGCAAGTGATTTATGACAAGGTAAAGCTTACTGCGGAATATCGTCATTTTGATACAGATAGCCCATGGGATGGTATGGACGAAGCGGTCGCAACCATGGCAAAGAATTTTGAACTAAAAGAGAGTAAGTAATGGGTATTGAACTTACTACAAATGATATAAATAATCAGGAAGAACGAAATTTCACCATAAATTTTGGACCACAGCATCCTGCGGCGCATGGCGTTTTACGTTTGGTGTTGGAACTTGACGGCGAAGTCGTTAAAAGAGTTGATCCACATATTGGTCTTTTGCACCGTGGAACTGAAAAATTAATTGAACATAAGACATATTTACAATCGATACCTTATTTTGATCGTCTTGATTATGTTGCACCGATGAATCAGGAACATGCATTTGTTCTTGCGGTCGAAAAATTACTTGAAATTAAAATCCCAAAAAGAGCACAATATATAAGGGTACTCTTTAGCGAAATTGGACGTTTATTATCGCATATTCTTAATGTCACCACACAGGCAATGGATGTCGGTGCATTAACACCTCCATTATGGGGTTTCGAAGAACGTGAAAAATTAATGATTTTCTATGAGCGAGTGAGCGGCTCTCGACTCCATGCTGCTTATTTCAGGGTGGGCGGGGTTCACCGTGATCTGCCCGAAGGTCTTTTGGACGATATCGTTGAATTCTGTGATCACTTCCCAAAAGTTCTTGATGATATTGAAAGCCTGATAACTGATAATAGGATTTTCAAACAAAGAAATGTTGATATTGGGATCGTAACAACCGAAGAAGCCATTAAATGGGGCTTTACGGGTGTTATGTTAAGGGGTTCAAATGTTGCATGGGATCTTAGACGGTCACAGCCATATGAAGTTTATGACCAAATGAAATTCAAAGTTCCTGTGGCTAAGAATGGTGATTGTTATGATCGTTATTTGCTAAGGATGGAAGAAATGAGACAATCTGTTTCAATCATTCGTCAATGTATTGATCAAATGCCCGAAGGCCCAGTTATGATTGAAAATCATAAGGTAAGCCCTCCAAGAAGGGCGGATATGAAACAATCAATGGAAGCGATGATCCATCATTTTAAATTATATACCGAAGGATTTCACGTTCCTGCCGGCGAAGTTTATCAGGCAGTAGAGGCACCAAAGGGTGAATTTGGTGTTTATCTTGTTTCCGATGGCACAAACCGACCATATAAATGTAAAATAAGGGCGCCGGGCTTTGCACATATTCAGGCAATGGATTGGATGACAAACGGACATTTACTTGCTGATGTTTCGGCCATTATTGGTTCATTAGATATTGTTTTTGGCGAAATTGATCGATAGAGGAAGATATGAGCGGAAGATATTTGACAAAAGATCAACCAAAAAACTTTGAATGGTCAAAGGAAAATGTAAAATGGTGCGACGAAATGTATTCGCACTATCCCAATGACAGACAGCAATCATGTGTAATTCCATTTTTATGGCAGGGACAAAAGCAAGAAGGCTTTGTTTCAATTGCCATGATGGAACATATAGCAAAACAATTATCCATGCCATATATCAGGGTTTTTGAAGTTGCATCATTTTATACCATGTTCAACCTTGAACCTGTGGGAAAATATTTTGTCCAACTTTGTGGAACAACTCCATGCATGTTACGCGGTGCCGAAGAATTGAAAAAAGTCTGTTTGGAATTAATTGGACCAAAGACGAAAATAACTGATGATGGGTTCCTAAGCTGGCAAGAGGTCGAGTGCCTTGGAGCATGTGTTAACGCACCGATGGTTCAGATTAATGATGATTATTACGAAGATTTGGATGAAAATAGTTTGAAGGAAATTCTTTTAACTATCAAAGCGGGAAAAGAACCAAAACCGGGTACGTTTAATCCGGACCGTTTTAACTCATCTCCGCAAAAGGGTGACACAACTTTATTGGATGAAAAAATATATCCAAAAAAATTGCCGCCTAAAGTTAAGTTTACAGTTTAAGTTTTGAATGAAAGCACGAAATGCTAAGCGATAAAGACAGAATTTTTACAAATTTATATGGAAGACAAGATCCAAGTTTGGGTGCGGCAAAGCTACGTGGTGCGTGGAACTCTACAAAAGATATTCTTACTATGGGTGCTGATTGGATTATTGATCAGGTCAAAGAATCAGGTCTTAGGGGACGTGGTGGAGCGGGTTTTCCGACGGGCTTGAAATGGTCATTCATGCCAAAAACAGTTGGTGAACGCCCTCATTATTTGGTTGTGAATGCGGACGAATCTGAACCGGGTACATGTAAAGACCGGGAAATACTTCGCTTTGATCCTCATTTACTTATCGAAGGTTGCTTGCTTGCATCATTTTCTATGCAGGCTCATCATTGCTATATTTACATTAGAGGTGAGTATATAAATGAACGCATAGCCCTACAAAAAGCAGTTGATGAGGCGTATAAGGACGGTCTTATTGGGAAAAATGCTTGCGGTTCGGGATTTGATTTTTTCGTGCATTTACATCATGGTGCTGGTGCATATATTTGCGGTGAAGAAACTGCTTTGTTGGAAAGCTTAGAAGGTAAAAAAGGCCAGCCAAGATTGAAACCTCCTTTTCCTGCGGGATGCGGACTTTATGGTTGCCCGACCACAGTTAATAATGTCGAATCAATTGCCGTAGTGCCAACCATCATCCGCCGTGGAGCAGGATGGTTTTCAAAATTAGGACGTCCACGTAATGCCGGTACAAAAATATTTTGTATCTCAGGTCATGTTAATAATCCGTGTAATGTCGAAGAAGAGATGTCAATACCATTAAAAACTTTGATCGATAAGCATTGTGGCGGTGTTCGTGGCGGTTGGGACAATCTAAAGGCTGTTATTCCGGGTGGTTCGTCTGTGCCATGTTTACCACGAAAAATATGCGATACTGTGTTGATGGATTTCGATAGTTTGGTCGAAGTAAAATCAGGTCTTGGTACGGCGGCGGTTATTGTGATGGATAAATCAACCGATATGGTAAGGGCGATTACAAGATTGGCATATTTTTACAAGCATGAATCATGTGGTCAGTGCACACCATGCCGTGAGGGAACGGGATGGATGTGGCGTACTTTAACACGTATGTGTGAAGGCGATGCAACCATTGATGAAATTGATAAATTACTAATGGTCAGTGAACAAATAGAAGGCCATACAATTTGTGCATTGGGTGATGCTGCGGCATGGCCGATACAGGGATTAATAAGACATTTTAGGCATGAAATAGAAGATAAGATAAATCAGTATAGAAACAAAAACGTTACTGTTGGCGTGAACAAAAAAATATTAGTTTAAATTAATTCTAATAGAGAGTTAGATGGAAAATAATTTAAAAGAAATTAAAGTAAATGGTAATCTGGTTGAAGTTGATCAGAGGCTTACATTATTACAAGCTGCGGAACAAGCAGGTTGCGAAATTCCACGATTTTGTTACCACCCAAAATTATCAATTGCGGGTAATTGCCGGATGTGCCTTGTTGAAGTAAAGGGCGCACCAAAACCTGTTGCTTCTTGTGCACAAAATGTCTCAGACCTGAGACCGGGTCCTGACGGCGAGCCACCAGAGATCTTTACTGATTCTGATAAAATCATACGTTCACGGGCCGGCGTGATGGAGTTTCTTTTAATTAATCATCCCCTAGATTGCCCAATTTGTGACCAAGCAGGGGAATGTGATCTTCAGGATCAGGCAATGGCTTTTGGTCGTGATAGCTCACGTTACAATGAAGAAAAAAGAGCAGTCTCCGAAAAAAATATGGGTCCGTTAATCAAGACCTTCATGACACGTTGTATCCAATGTACAAGATGCGTCAGATTTGCAACCGAAATTGCCGGCGTTGATGATCTTGGTTTAATTAACCGCGGTGAGAATGCAGAAATTACTTCTTACCTTGATAAAACTGTTAGTTCTGAATTATCGGGTAATTTGATTGATGTTTGCCCTGTTGGTGCATTGACATCTGCACCCTATGCATTTCATGCAAGGCCATGGGAACTTAATAAAGTTCATTCATATGATGTTATGGATGCCGTTCTTTCGCCAATTCGTCTTGATGTAAGGGGCAAAGAAATCCTGAGAATTTTACCAAGACAGGATGATGAAGTAAATGAACATTGGATTTCTGATAAAGCAAGATTTATCATCGATGGTTTGAAATCAAACCGTATTGATAGTCCGTATATCAGGAAAAATGGTAAATTAGTTGCCGTTGAATGGGACGAAGCACTTAACCTTTTAAAAGATAAAATTACAAAAACTGATAAAAGTGAAATTGGTGCAATAGCGGGTGACCTTGTTGGAATGGAAACATTATTCGCGGCAAAAGAGTTCTTTAAATCAATTGATGTTTCAAATATTGATTGCCGTCAAGAGGGTGGAATATTTGGCCAAACAAAAAGCAATAAGCAATGGGCAAAAGAATATACAAGGTTCAATATAAATATTGATCAACTCGAAGACGCCGATGCAATCTGTCTTGTGGGCTGTAATCCACGTCATGAAGCACCAGTTATAAATGCAAGGATAAGAAAAGCTTGGCTTAATAATCCTAAATTAGAGGTCGCTATTCTTGGACCAAAAGTTGACCTTACCTATGATTATATGCATCTGGGTGATGATTTTGAAAATGAAGATTTCATAAGCAATGATAAAGAATTCAAAAAACTTTTCTCAAAAAGTAAAAAGCCGGTAATTATTGTCGGAAGCAGTATCTTTACACGCAAAGATGCGGCGTCGATCATAAATAATATTGTTAAAATAAGTAGTGATTACAAAATCGTGACTGATGAATGGAATGGCCTTAATTTCTTACCGCATGCTGCGTCAAGGGTCGGTGCCATCGATATTGGATTCTTGCCAGGTAAAAATGGTAAAGATACACAGGCAATGCTGAAAAAAGATAATATTAAATTATTATTTAATATTGGTGCGGATGAGTGCGATTTATCAGCACTTCAAAATAACTTTATGGTTTATTTCGGCCATAATGGCGATAATGCAGCCCATAAAGCAGATTTAATTTTACCTGTTCCAAATTATACAGAGCAATCATCATGGTATAAAAACCTTACAGGTCAGGTAACACAGACAAATAGGGCAATTTATCCCCCTGAAAATTGTAAAGAAGAATGGGCTATTTTCATTTTACTTGCAAAAATGATGGATAATCCATTGGCTTTTGATGATATTTTCCAAATAAGGGATGCAATTTCGAAAGAAAATAGTGATGATGGGGCTGAAACTTTTGCTGATTTCTCTAAATCAGGGAAAATATCAAAAGATATTAAGATTTCCTACCCAATAAGTGAGTATTATCTGACTAATTCAATTTGTAGGTCGTCAAATGTAATGCATGATTGTCAAAAAAATCATAAATAAAATTGATCATTTCCTAAAAACCCTTGAAAATTACAAAGAACAATCGCAATTTAACGATATGGTTAACAATATCGTAAATCTTGCAGACTATAATAACCAGTAATTATAAGGATATTATGAAATGATCTCAAAGATGATGAAGAAGAATAAAAATAACTTCAGTAACAAAGTCTATGATTATGTTATTGTCGGCGGTACAGCTGGCGGAGCTTTGTTAGCAAAATCATTGTCCGAAAACAAAGATGTCTCTGTTTGTTATATCACAAAGACAAAGAAGAATGTTTTTGGTTTTGATGTCGCTAATTTATTAAAATCAAATAAAAAGATTGATAAATATAAGTCTGAACCGATCAATAGCTTAAACAGAAGAAGAGTAAGCCTTGGTCAATCAAATATTTTTAATCCATCCTTGTTCCAATTCGGTTCAGAAACTGCATGGTCTGAATGGGATGTAAGCGGAGCTCAGGGTTTTGATGCAAAAAATATGCAAAGATTATTGGATAAAGCTTTTGCTGATATCACAGAAGGCGTGGAAAAGGTTGAAAATACTGAACTTAGCTCTGCGAATCATTCACTTAGAGAATTATTCTCTGAAAAAGTTAGTAAAAATAGAAATGTTCCATGTCTTGGATTACAACCAGTAGGGCGTTATGGCCAATATAACGAACAATATTCATATGAAGATCTAATATTAGGTCCTGTGAGTGAAAGACAAAACCTTGATATAGCTTATGATTGCCAAGTTAGACGAGTAACATTGTCAAGATCAAAAGCAACAGGCGTGATTTTCCACCAAGATGATAGCGAACCAAAAATCGTAAGGTCAGATAAAGAAACCATATTATCTGCTGGTTCAATAGAGAATGTACTTATTCTTCTCCGTTCTGGCGTTGGTCCTGCAGAAGCACTTAAAAAAGAATATGTTGACGTGATCGTTGATCTGAAAGGTGTTGGTTCTAAGTTTAGAGATTTCCCAACGGTTCAAATGCCATTTAAAGGAGGAAAAGCAGATAGCTTTAACTTCCAAGTTTCAAAAGCGGATAGATTGAAAGCATTTAAATATGCAAAAGACAATAATTTCCCTGATCCACATTTTAATCAGCATGTATCAAGCGGATATATGGTTAGTAATGATAAAAAATATTTCCCTGATTTATTAGTTGATGTATATGGTTCAACCCCATTCAAAGAGGCAGGACAAAATTTTGATAAATCTGTATTTTCAACATTAGTTACACTTTTATCATCAAAATCATTTGGTAAAATCGACCTGAATTCAAGGAATTATATGGCTCCTGGAAGCTATAAAGTGAATTATTTTGATCATGCTTCAGATATGCAAAATATGATCAGAGCCGTAAAAATGGTCAATGAAAATGTTTCAAATTATCCATTCCCATATGAAAATAATAAATTTTGTGGATCACGACTTTCACCGGTCCAAGATCATGAATGGGAAGAATTCATAAGAGATAATACATTCTCTTCTGGCCAACAAATTGGCGGTTGCCAACTTGGTCGTTCATATTCCGAAGATGCAGTAGTTGATCATGAATTATTTGTTTATGGTGTCGAAAATCTAAGAATATGCGATAATTCAGTTGTTACTGAAAATATCGCAGTTGATAGCAATGTCCTTTCTTTGGCTGTTGCAAGTCATGCATTTGAATTGATTACAAATGCAAACAAAACTGAAGAAAAAGAAGAAAGCGCTGTTGCTTAATTTGGTGCTTTTTTAGTCCACCAACATTTGCAACCCTTACTTTTTGATTTTGTTGCCTTTCATTATTTTATTGCATTCCATGAATCCACTCGTGGCATCCAGTCATGGACAACTCGTGGCACCCATTCACGGACCAGCCATGGAACCCAATCAAGTAAAAATATCCTTGTTTTTGGTGACTAATAAGTAAAATTATGGCATAAACTTTCTATGAGTAGAAAATTTAAGTCAATAATTAGCCTTTCAAACAGGCTTGGACCCGGATTAATATTTGCGGGTGCTGCAATCGGGGTATCCCATATTGTTCAATCCACGAAAGCTGGGGCTCTATACGGGCTTGGTCTTTTATCAATTGTAATTTTATCATGTTTTTTTAAATATCCTGCCTTCCGCTTTGGATCAGTCTATCCACAAATTACCGGAAAACCGATAACGCATGGATATGCAAAATTGGGTTGGCCGATATTACTTTTATTAGTGATTATTTTTATACCTTCATTTTCAATCATTGCCGCAGCGGTAAGTATTACAAGCGCAGGTCTTCTGACATCAATTTTTGATATCGGGATTGAGGCAAAATATATCGGAATGTGCATAATCTGTTTTACTGTCTTGATACTGATTTTTGGTGGTTATACGATCTTGGAAAACCTTACAAAAATCTTCATTGTTATACTGACTATTGGTACCGTTGTTGCGACAATTCGTATTTTACCAAATATTCCATGGGAATTTTACCCCGCCAACGCCCCCAAATTCACAACATCTTCTTTTGTTTTCTTTATTGCCTTGATGGGTTTCATGCCCGCCCCATTAGATATTTCGATAATGAATTCCGTTTGGACCGTTATAAAAAATGATCAATTAGAGGAAAGATTAAGTAAAAAAGATGTTTTATTTGATTTTAATCTTGGATATATTCTTACCTTATTTCTTGCCATTTGTTTTTTATTTATGGGTGCTGCAATATTATTTCAAAATAATGTCACACCTTTGGAAGGTGCCACAGCTTTTGCCAGCCAGGTCGTAGGGCTTTTTACTTCGACCTTGGGAAATTTTATGGGGCTTATTGTCGGGTTCTCGGCATTTACTGTATTATTGTCAACTGTCATTGTGTTCATTGATGGATCACCACGTGCGTTACAGGCATGTACGATTTCGCTTTATGAATCATATTATAAAAAAAATCTCGATGATAATTTTGTAAAAAAATATCATTTTTTATATATCTTCTTTATCTTTTTGATCGCAATTGGTGCATGTATTGTCCTTGGATTTTTTCTTTCATCCTTTCACCAATTAATTACTCTGGCTACGGTTACAGTATTTATATATGGACCTGTCATTGCCCTTTGTAACCATTTATCTGTAAATCACAAATCGATAAGTAAGGATCAAAGGCCAAGTAAATTGATAAATATTTGGTCAATAGCAGGGATAATAATTTCAACGATCTTGTCGATTGCATATTTTGTTCAGATGTTGTTATTTTAAATGCCTTCACATTGGAAAAATAATAGATTAGCTATTGCCCCAATGATGGGATATACGGATAAATATTTCAATAAAATCACAAGAAATATATTTAAAGATATTATTCTTTATACAGAGATGATCCATTGCAATGCAATCGCGCAAGGCAAGAAAGAATACATGCTTGACCACCTTTCAGTCACTGGTCCCATAGCGGTTCAATTTGGTGGGTCTGATCCAAAAATGATGGCAAGTGCAGCGAAGACTGCACAAGATTTTGGTTATGATGAAATTAATATCAATGTCGGATGCCCTTCACCAAGGGTACAAAATGGGTCATTTGGTGCTTGCTTAATGAAGGAAGTAGAGATTGTAAAGGAACTTATAAGTGAAACAAAAAAGGCAGTAAATATACCCGTTACAATTAAATGCAGACTTGGTGTTGATGATCAAAATTACCATCAAACATTGCCAATTTTTTTAAAAGAAATAATTAATGCGGGCGTAGATGGAGTAATTATTCATGCACGAATTGCAAAGTTAAAGGGACTGAACCCAAAGGAAAACCGAACTATTCCGCCGCTTGATTATGATTTTGTTATTAAAATGCGTGAAGAATTCCCAAACATACCGATGATGATAAATGGTGGAATAAATGATGTGGATGTTGCATTGAAACTTAGTAATATTTTTGATGCAATTATGATTGGAAGAGCTGCAATTAATAGTTATGAGTTTCTGCATAATGTAGAAAATAAAATTCACGATAAGGATGAAATATACGATCCTGTTATGATTTTTAAAAATTTCTCAGAAATTGTAAATCTGATTTCAGTGGATAAAAAAATCACAACCAATGTCAGTAGGCATTTTAATGCAATTTTAAAAAACAGCCATAATGCAAGAAAATTTCGTTATATGCTTTCAACAATGAATAATACCGAAACTGGTGAATTTTATACATCATGTATGAATTTTTTGGAGAACGAAATTAAATGTTATCAATAATATTAATCATATTATTTGTCACCGCCTTTGCCGGATTGCTCGCAGGGATATTCGGAATTGGGGGCGGGGTGATCCTTGTACCGCTTTATTTTTGGATATTGAAATATGGGAATGTAATTAATTTACCTGTTGAATTTATTGGTAAAGAAATGAATATTGCACTTTCAACTTCATTGATGACGATTATTTTTTCTTCACTTTTTTCATTTTTAAATCATAAGAAAACAGGAAAAGTAGATTTTGTTTTTCTTAAATCAATCGTGACCTTTATTGCTTTTGGTGCATTTTTAGGGGCGTCATTATTATATTTGCTTGAAGGCGGATGGTTGAAATCACTTTTTGGTGTTTTTCTTTTTATAATGTCACTTTATAATTTTAAAAAGATCTTATTGCCAAGTAAATTGAATGATAAGAAAAACAAACTTTTTGATAATACAATCATTGAACGATCAATTTGCTTTTTAATTGGATGTCTATCTTCCTTATTTGGAATAGGGGGCGGGTTACTTGCTGTTGTGTTTCTAAGGTTGAAATCAGTACCCATCCATAATGCGATTGCAACGGCATCATCTTTTGGTTTGATAATATCAATTACATTGGTTGTGCGGAGCATGTTTTCAATTGATATGGATAATGTTACTTCATTTTGGATAGGATATATATATTTACCCTTATCGCTTTTCAGCGTGCTGACAATTTATTTTACCGCCCCAATTGGCGTAAAAATAGCACATAGTCTGAATGAGAAACTCATTACTATTTTATTTTCATCTTATCTTTTGATAACTTCAATTATAATGCTTTATGGGCAATTAATTAGATAGCTTGATGATATTCGCCAATGAAATCAATTTGTTTTGTGTATTTCACAATATAGTCAAAAATAATCTTCATACGTTCTTTTGATGTTGGCGATTCAATAACAATAACTAATTCAGGCTTGTTTGATGATGCCCTTATAAGTCCAAAAGATCCATCTTCTAATGAAAATCTAATGCCATTTATTTCATTGATTTCCGTAAAAGACTGCCCATCAATTTTTTCTTTATTATTGTAATCATTTATAATTTTTGATTTCATAATATCGATTGCATCATATTTTTCTTCATCTGAACAATATGCATTAATTGTTGGCGATTGGTAAGTAAGCGGTAACGCACCATAAAGACCAGTGATTGATTTATCATGCTGATCATCAAGCAATTGTATAATTGATGCACATGCGATGAATGCGTCATCATAACCACGACCAAATGGTTCCCTGAGGAAGAAATGTCCGGATTTTTCGAAACCGGCTATTGCTCCGATTTCGGAGGTATATGATTTAATATATGAATGGCCAGTTTTATAATAAAAAACTTCTGCACCATTTTCTTTTAACATTGCATCATTTTTATAGAGGTTCGTTGATTTTACGTCGACCACAAATTTGGCGTCTTTGACCTTTGTTGAAATATTACGTGCCAACAAAAGACCAATTTTATCGGAAAATATTTCATGTCCATCATCTGCGACAACTCCACAACGGTCACCATCGCCATCGAAACCAAAAGCAATGTCAGCTTTTTCCGACCTTACAATATCACCCATTTTCCCAAGCATTTTCATATCTTCGGGATTTGGGTTGTAATTTGGAAAAGAATGATCAAGTTCAACATCCATCGGGACAAGTTCAATATTTTCATGTGTAAGGATTTCTTTGGCAAATGCGCCCGCTGTACCATTGCCACATGCAGCAATAATTTTAAGTTTTCTTTTTGGATTTATTTTTGTTCGAATATCATCGATATATTTTTGTTTGATCGATGAATCTAGCTCATAGGATCCACCCTTGATATTTGGTAAATCATCTTGGAATACAAGGTCCTTTAGCTTTTTAATTTTTTCTGGTCCAAAGGTCGTCGGAGGGCTATCGCTCATTTTAACTCCGGTCCAGCCATTTTCATTATGAGAGGCCGTGACCATTGCACCATTGCTACAATCAAGTTCAAATTGAGCAAAATATAACATAGGCGTGATCGCAAGTCCGATATCAATCACTTTTACTCCCGCATTTACTAGCCCAAGTGCCAAAGCTTGTTT
>JAXGGS010186301.1:0-16855 GCA_035585475.1 Armandia brevis
TGTGCTAATTAAACTTTCTATTTTATAACTTATCACACTGGATTTGTTATTCATCATGTGTAGCCTATCCTACACATAGCGTGTTGGCACCTTGAAGGCCTTAAAACATGTCATAGCAATTACATTCAGCGACATGCGTGTGGTTAACGTTTGTTCCAGCAGGACTCTAATCTTTCTAATCTATGAAATAATTTAATTTTAATACTGATCAAAATACATCGATAAACAACACCATCCTTCTGTTTCACGTTAGTTCCCACACCAGTCATATTGGGTTGATTATAGGGAGCACACCTAAGTTGTCATACATATCACTGATCGGCCACTGACCCGGACTTGAGGTTAGAACAACTAATTACCGATGTGACAGGTTTACTATTTGACCAGTAATGAGGTCGCACTTTTTAAAACCAAATAGGCGCATCAGCTGAAATCTTCCTTTCTCATGCGGTTTTTTATTGTCTGCAATTACATAATCTGTCAGCTACAATAATTGTATTCCAAATTTTACTTTTGATTATGATTTCATAGAGATAAGTGTTTGGCGATACATTGGCATGGGAGAGGTTGACTTGAATGGCAATATTCAATAGAAATTACAATGGTACGTTCATTCATATTGAGTTTACTTATGCAATATATGTAAGTTGCCGGAGAGGTATGGAACAAATGCTCGATGCAAATTTATTGTTTATTTCAGAAAGTGAATGATATGTTTATTACAGAATATCTAATATTCATAATGATTACATTATGTACAATATTTGTCAATAGACCCGCTCTCAGATCACTGTATTTATCATCAATCGATGGCGGCAGGCGGGCTGTGTTCTTGGCTGCTGCTAACTTGTAATTAGCCGAAATGAATGCGGGTGCCAATACGTACTATTAACTGGTATGATCAGTGTTTATCAAGGTTGATATTTCTCAATAGGTTTTTGGGTGATTCTCCCATACTCAATTTCATCAAATAGCCCGCCTCATGCCATATTCTGGAGCCAGTTACCGGACTTCAAAATCCTACACCACCTAACTGAGAACGGGTCCATTGATTAAGGCGCTTATGTTTCATTGGGCATATATAAAATCTTGGGTTGCCCTAGAAATACAATTATCCAAGTTGAACGATATACCATAATCAGTTGATTGAACATTATTTTGACTATATCAGGCATGATGTTCATTTGATACAGGTGTCAGGAAATGAGTTAAATATTGTTCACATTCCTGATCTGTTCATATTGAGAATGTGGTTGTAACTCAGCATATGGTCCCTCTACTCCAGCGTTACCTGACAAAACAAATATACATCAAGTCATGATCAGAAAAAATCAACTTTTTTTTTAATTGAGTCAGATTATAATTAATGGGATATTAATCTAGACACTCACCATACATTCCAATTTGTTCTGGTTTTTGATAAACATTAGATTCTGTGATGTCATCCACATTTTCGTACTCTTCGCTTTGATTGTTGGCCGCCGCGCTGTCCGTTTCCTTGTGAGTTTTACGTTTCAATCTACAACCATGGATAGAAATGATTGAACTGTTTAGTTGAGGAGGAATGCAGTGAGTCTATACAGAATGTTTAAATGCCAATTACCTTATTACAAGTATCACTATGACTGATGCTAGAGTAATGATGATTACACATACAAGCACGGAGCCAGCAATTATACCAGGATGAACTCGAGAATTAGACTCAGGGTTCTGTTCGTTTTCCACAGATGAATCAGTTGTTACTGCAGTAGAAGTTCTAGTGGCAGTTGTCAGGCCAGTTGTCGATACTGTAGAAGGTGATGATCATGCGTACAATATGTCAGTTAGTAATGAAAAGTGGCACAGACAAAACCCAGTAGTGCCAATGTTTATGATTATCTCTCCAGAAATTCGCGCCATGTTGTGATTTGATAAACCCAACCTTTTACAAAATTATGGAAATTAGACACTGTAATCGCAAATATTCCGGTAGAACAGTTATGCGCATACATTAGCGCGGCACTGTCGCGTGATCATCAATGCATTATATGATGTGTTTACCAGATCCTGATCTAGGCGTGCTTGTAGGTGGTAAACTGCCTCTAGGTGTCGATTGGCCCCGGGTTTGTGAAGACGATGTTGAAGTTGAGCCAGCGGGTGTAACTGGTGATTGTTCAGATGAACCTGCAGTTAGAAAGTCTGTTATAATAAGTCAAATACGTGTGATTGTAAAACAACAGTCATACATTGATGCAAGTTTGTACTACCTGTCGTTGTTGCTGTCAGAAGCCCCACTGCTTCCTGGGTTGTATACTCGCTCTCATAAATCTTTCCATCGTCATATTTCCGGTACACTACGATATTAAAGTAGTATATTGTATCTGGTTCTAGCCCTGTAACTGTCCCCTGCTGCCACCTATCAGCAGACACAGTAAACGGAATGTCGGATGTATTGTACCAAACATTTTGATCTTTCCTGTGCCTGATCTTATGGAAGATGTAATTCGCTGCTTCACTCGTTATGTTTTTGCTCTCTTTCCATCTCCATGTTACTGAGGAGCTGGTTACAGCATGCGGTTCTCTAGGGATGGTGTCAGATGTCCAGAAACTGATCAGGGCTGTAATTGAAAATGATTCAAAGCAGATGTCACGATTGACATTGAATTATCGAAAATGATAAATAAACACACTGGACTTTGCAGCAATCTCACGTATTTCTACATCACACCGGTCGCCCAGATACCATGTTTGTCTTTTGGGGTTTGTATTCAGCCTGCATCCCCCTGTACATTTCCCATTGACGGCATCACACTGTCGTGCTTCTATATCCTTGCAGTGAGAACTGCATCTCATCTCACAGTTATCCCCGTAATGATGGTAGCATGCTGACAAATATCGAGGTCATAAATTTACACATTGAATAGCACAATCCTTGAAAAAGATGAATATAGAATACGTGGAGATGTCTCCGTCTTTACCATATTTACCGTAACATTCCGGGAGTTTGTATCCAGCATTACATCTCTGACATCCGTTAAAATCATCACATGCTACACCGGCATGACAGGAATTGCAATCTGTAATCATAATAGTTATTGCCGTAGGCAGAGGTCGTGGTGTCCATTCGTAGATCTACTTTCCAATGTGAATAATACGGTTTCACTTGAAATTATAGAATACTGTTATTTGAGAAGAAGATTTATTGATTTATGCCTACTTCTGGAGAACGAAATCTTTTATTTCACCTACCAATCATTAGCCTCCCGGTGACAATAACTTCACAAAGAGGAAGAACATGTCGATCCCCCGGGTCATCATTTCTGTACACACCCACATATCTCCCGTACCATGGGGAGCCATTTGTTATAGTCACAGATCCGCTCAGAGGCACAGGGTTAGCTCCTTGTGTATAAATGACACGGTTATAGTCAGCTTGGTCTCCAACCGTCACAGTAAAGTCGTGTAATGGATCTGTGGGAAAAATCTATATATGAGCTTACAATACGGTAATTAATACAAGTTGCTAACTAATAGGGCTGTGATAGGAAATGTCTAACTGGAAATACAAAGCAGATAGATGAACATTTTTCAAATCTGAACAATTTCAGTTTCGTTCAATTTCCTCAACCTCAGAAGTATGAAACACATGTACATAGTGATGACATAATAGGAAACAATTTGTACAGAGAAAACAATCCCATCTGATACGCGTATATAAGTGATGTCATTTCTCGGATAACTAAGAGCTCTATCAACCCACTGATATATACTCCTATAGACCATTTGAAATCATATCATACTTACTGTTCGCATTCCTTGTCCATCCATAGATTCCGTTCTCGTTGTAAATAGCGATGCTATATATTTGATGTTTATCCCCCAGATCCACGGACCACCAGGCAGGTGCTCCGTAATCTGTAGAATCAGCAGCTTTAGAATCAGCTACAGCACAGTAACCTGCTTTCCTGTTTGGGTTTGTGTTACCGTCCACAGCGTAGCTAGCTAGGTAGGTGAAACTTGGTCCTACCATAGAACCAACCTGACGGGCTTTTCCCCCATATGCGACGTTACCTGTGCAGAACAAAATATGTCATGGTGCAAAACTAAAATCGGTTTCGGGTTAAAAGTTCTTATCGCACCATTCCCACTATTTCAGATCTACTTTTACCTGTTCTACAAGCTTTTCCCTGCCACTCGTATCCACCTTCTGTGACACAGTTTTCTGTTCCATCGAGACAGTCTCCGGTGTCTGTATCACACCCAGCTTCACATCTACACGGGAGAGCCCAGGAGGGGGAGGAGTCACCGGATGAACTTGTGTAACGTTTCACACCCGAAACTGTTGGATTAAATCAAAAAGATGTCATTGTAGTTATTCATAGGTTATGATACTTGAGACTGAGAGCTCACGTTTTTCAAAAGTTACAAAGTTGAAATATTTCGTGGTTATGAAGGTGTTTCCTTCGTGTGTTTATATGGAGGAGGTGGGGGTTTTAATTGGGTTACAATGTTATTGTGGAATTCGATGCACTAATGTATACTCATAATTCAAAATAAGAGCACTATACCGAGATGTAGTTACGACGTCCCATTACGTTCAATAGTCGATGTTTATGATACATTTGCTCAGTTATATACGTAATAAGTGACTCGAAAAATCTACCTTCTGACGCCCGGAATAGAATCACCAGCATCAGGCCGACCTGGAGGACCGACATTGTATAAACGAGGATGGATAGATGAAGTGTTTAAACACTGATTCTGTCGAAAATTATCTTGTATATATATCATGCGTCAGTCCCTGAACCGTCGTTTAACACATGCTAACCTCAGTATTTCCTTATGTAATATACGAAATCAACTTCCTGGTTATACATGAGTGCAGTCACCTGTGACGTTATACACGAGTATACACACACACGATTTACACGTGTAAAAAATCTATACCTAGCCTGTCGATCCCTAGCGCTGCATTATCAGCGGGGTTAACATATTTCATATCGGATGTTGATTAAAGAAAATGTTTTCTAAAGGTTAAAACTATATCCGTTTTATAAAGCTAGCGCTAGAACGGTTCGGTCCTTTATATCATCAAAGAACATAAGAACCCCAAAGGAAGTATGATAAACAATCTAAATAAAGCATGACAACCCACGTTATCACATCGGGCAACTTTAACACGCCCTAACAATCTCGGTGCTCCTTCCCTGATATCCCCTCAGTGATAGCTAATGGTATAAACTGAAAATCCAACTGCATCGCAATGGTGGATATGTAAGTTGAGTTGGTTCTCAGCACTTTGATACTCACATTGTTGACATTTACAGAACACAAACACATGGTATAATAAACAAATGTGATGCAACTTTGTCTTGTTAATACCGATGTCATCATCTTAGCTTGGGAGATGTTTGGCTACATCAAGTCGATAATATCCAAGTGCTAAATAAATGCCACCTTATGCGACATTTTCGCAATGGGCTGTAAGATGATCGGCGTAATGGGATAAAATAACCTTGTCCTACGTCTTTACTCTGTATACTCTCTACCGCCGTCCAAACCTTGCTGGTTATATAACATATTGTGTGCGGTGCTCAGATGAATCGGCCGACAAGACGCGCAATTACTTCAGTTGTATTTACGCCACCGACAGACAAGCACTCGTTTACAGCTTAAGCGACATTCAAACCTTATATAACGCTAGAATTGCCTTGTCAATTTGTTAGTGAGAATGATCGTCCGTGCGAAAGGTACGCATCAGGTCAAGTGCAGTTTCTCAAACGAATCTTTGATGATTTGGTGAGACAGAATACATTTTTGTCAGAATTTAAATAACTGAACTGTCCCTTTGTAGGTACGCGTCAGAGATCATTAATCCAGCTAAAGTCAAGTATCGTTTTTAAATAATGAACCTTTATTATAAAAATTAAATTCAATAAGCCTAATTGTAGTGAAGCAAATTCGAAATCCGGCGATCAAGCATTGGATATGCCTTATGTTCCACACTAATATTGTTCATACATGATTATTTTTAATAACCTTATAAACTTATCTATGAAAACATCGTTTAGAATGTACTATGAAGTATGAAAGGGTCCTGCCTAATAATGCTTTAAACGCTATCCATATATCTGAAACTATATTGTATATAATTGACCAGCCCAATGATAGACAGTTTCATTGATAAATAATCTTACAGTAATAAAAAACTTTAATTAGTACTATAAATGGATTCAATTCGAACAATATGACGAATGTTGGTTACAAGTTGCAGTAGAATACAGTTAACATATGTGTGGTGTAAATTTCACATGTTATAGTAAGTGTTCTCCATTCTCGGTATCGTCTGCAGAGCAAGTTCATGTAGATATTCGTACTGGTCCTGTAATGAAATATCATAATCAATTCATTCAATTTTGATGAACTTATTACTTGGACCAAAAGGCAAATAGTCAAGCATCTGGTGTGATGATTATCTTTGAAGATCCCCAAATTGTTACCAAATTAAAATTTAACATCAGGCATCTTTTTTGGTTAAAAAAAAGAAATTATGTCTCTTCCCCTGGCAAGTCTGTGCCTACGATATGAATAATCGATAATGTGTGTCTAATTTGAAGATGTTATAAACTCTAAATCTACTAAATCTAACATATATGTGAGAATAGGATGAGTGGTTACATATATACCGACGATTGACTTTTATATTACAGCTCAGTTAATAGTACGCTGTATTTAGTAGAATGTCGGAGTATAAATAATTTCAAGGTAAGTAGTAGATGAGTGTCAGTAGTAGACGAAAGAAGGGTACTGACCAGATCCTGTATAAACTGAGGACGATGCAGACACGTGTATCGGGCAGACATGAAAACATCCACCAGTTTCTCAGCTCTCAGTTTCTCCATCATAAACCAAGCGACGCAGAAAACACCAGATCTAGAGGCTCCGTCTCTGTAAGAGTCCGGTGTAGAGGATTTATTTTGACAAAAGAATTAATGATAATTATCAAACCCACTTTTTGTAATAAAATTCAATTGAAACTGAGTTGCTCCGTATTTAAGGTTTTAGCATATAATTTTTCAATATAAAATAAGGTTATTATATAACACATGAATATAACACATAATTTTGATTTTAAATAAGTTCAGTTATTACACACAGACACTGTACAAGTGTCTTTCCTCTCCCTCTCTGGCTCTTACTGATCTTCTCTATCAGATCCAGAAAATCTCCAGGCTCGGGGGTGGACTGCTCTTTATCCCAGGCCACATACTGGTGATGTGTCACTTCTAAAGGGCTAGCCTAGAACACACCAGAATTCATATCATTAATTGGAATTAGTATTAGCAGTTTTTTAATCAAAGACTTTATGCATCTTTACTGCAATTTGATATCAAGGTTACAAACGTCTACAATTGATTTATAAATCCTTAAAGTGCACAAACGCTGATTTAATTTAATATTTGATTGTAGAGTCACCTTGTTTTTTAGAAAAACGTTGAATTTTCTCTCTATTACTGAACCAAGCTCCTCCTGAGACACGGACGTTACCTCCACAGGACCGAACTGTTCCTTATGTTCCTCTTCTCTGGGCCAATATTCTGACATTGTCTGTAGGGAAGAGAAAATCATAGTTAATTTTCATAATGCTGTATAAATAAGTATAAGCTTCTACTGTAGAGTGTACCTCGATCCGAACCATTAAAGGCAGCTTTATCTAGTAATTATAATATAAATTACAGAATAAAACATGGAATTTCAACCTTGTCGTTTTTATCCATCTGATCCAGCATGACAATGGTGTGAATTTTCTGTTCATAAACGAGTCTCCAGAAATCTGTGACAGTTTCCGGTAGGGGATGCTGGGTAACAACCACAGATCTCTCTTCTCTGTAACTCTGAAAATGAAAACCATGATGACGTTAATATTTAAAACAAAATCTATCCTTATATTGACTGTTATGCTATATATAAGGGTTGTACTGAAGTAAAGATATATCTTATGTCAGTTACTCGACTGAAGTTAGTCATATATCGAATATTATACATGTAGTTAACACGTGAACTTGAGGTCTATGTCTTAGCATTAAGTTTGTGTCAGTAAGAATAGTTTTGTGTTAGACTCACATCTACCATAACTGCATTGATGTAATCGTTTCCTTTGTCCTTCGGAACCTTTGTGTTCAGGTAAGGTCTTCTCTTTTCAGCTATTAAAATAATACAAATATATCAATCACGGATAATTGAAATGAACAAATCTGTCCTATTTTTTTTACAATAATAAGCATAATAGTAATTACGTGGTATGATGCTTTGTATCCTGTTCTTGTTGACGTTAGCTGTCTTCTGTCCTTCGAGTTTATCTTCATTTTTCAGTTTCAGTGACTGGAGAATCTGTGGACCGTAAATAAGTGATAAATTGATTAACAACTCAATCTTTTGGATAAATTTCTTTACATCAGAAGTAGGACAAACACGCTTGTAACTCACCGAAAATTGTTTAGCGAGTTTCGCCACCTTTAAGTTTGGCAATTCTTTGCTGAATCTTTCCATCGGTACCAAAGTTTGACCAGAGCGAGAAGAATCCAGCAGACATTCATATATATACTGATACTGCAGCTACACAGAAGAATTTAAATCAACAGTTATAACATGGACAAATATAAATCCCATCTTGACCAGCAGTCACGAATAGCACATAGCGTTATGGTTGTAAGATGCCAGCATGTGTACTTATATATATTAAATCACTTACTCTGGTTTGCACAAGTTTCATCCTCTCTGTTCTCATCTGATTAACTTGTTTGACGACATCAACTTGTTTGGTTTCCTCAGCTTCCTGTATGAGACAATCTACAGCTATATAAGTCCCTGTTCGTCCCACCCCAGCACTGAAAACATAAACAATCTACAGCTATATAATTCCTCGCTGTTCCTACTCCAGCACTGTTGATATAATACTAAATATACTTCATGTTTGGATGACGATCTGCAGTATTTCAATACCTGGTACAATCATTATATGACCAAATTAAATATGTCAGACCTGCAGTGAACAATCGCTGGACCCTCGTTTTCATTCCAGAATGACCTGACCCGGAAGCGGAAGTTGAGGAGGAAGAATGGTTGTGCTGGGACATTTTTATCTGGCCACTGAAGAAACTGGAGCTGGTGGACGGTTCTTCTCTCGCTCTACAAGGTGAGATAATGTTAAAAAAACAAAAACACTACAAGCATATACCGAAAACAATAAACATATAAAAACAACATGCACTGATGAATCAAATTGTTTTCACACAGTGTCCTCTGAATGTGGTCACAAAGAAATTTGAATTTTGTGACATAGAAAATAAAATTAAGTTCTCACCCCTTTAGCGATGGTTAATGTCCTGATGACGTAATCAATGTTACTCTCTGTGGACACGGTTTTCACAGTGACGTCACCGTATGTTTTTGTAGCTCCCGTCTCCTCGGCCCAGTAAGGTCGACATTTTATCTGAAGAAATGAAATCGGATAGATTAATTCATGTATGATTTTGGGGTTTGATATACACCTCGATTATAGCTGTTTTACATGCTATTCTTTCGAAATAAGTCTACATTCGCTTACAAGTTGGAAAGACTGAATTTATATTCATGTCCATTGTTAACAATGTATCAACTTACGACTGCCATCTCCACTTCCCTTGTTAACATGATGATTATACTGGATTTTTCCTGCCAAACCATCGACCAGAATTCATTCACTGTGTGCGGCTGGGGAGCTAAAAACATACCAGAGCTTATATAGTGCGACAGATTTTATTGTGATTTCGTGTAAAAGATTTGCGTCAGCTTTCTAAGCCTAGTTTTATGGTAAGCGCCGGTATAGAAAGGCCCATGATATCTGAGATTTTTACCTTGTGTGGCGATGTATTCTTTGTCCTTCCCGCCGTGACCCTACACACATAAATTAACATATCATTTACAACAGATGTGCGCTTCGTGATCTTACAAGGAGGAAACTCAACACATGTAAATGTACGTTTACACAGCACGGGTATATGTAGTTATATAACTTACTGTGACGTAGTTAGCGTTGATATAATCTGATTCGCCCTCTCTTAGTTTAACACGAGTTGTATCGTCTGTGTAATGAACAAGACGATCGCTGACTTATTTTCCTGTTAAACGTATCTAAAATCCAGGCCTAATTAATAGGGATATATGTACAATGTTATACTTACAAGCCACAATGTTTTTGTATCTGTTTTTCTTGATGTTTTTTGAGCTCACGGCAACAGAACATTCCAATAACTGCCCGTCTGGTATGGCCTTGATAATTATAACAACACAGTTACATCACTTATACAAGATAAAGACCAGTGATTGCTGTAAAAAATATTCAAACAATCGTAAATGAATGAAAGCGACTGATTACAATAGTGCACAGTTTACATATTCTTACCTTAAACTCAGATATAAAGGGTTCCTCCTGCTCTCTCTCCTCCCTGATGTATTTATCTAATTTATTCACAGCTACAGATGTACTCTCCGGCATCATAGATCCCTGGTTACCATAAATACGGTCATCGTCACCACCAGGGGGCGCTGTCACAGGGGCGCGGAGTTTAGGTTTCATCTCTGGCTTCTTCTTATCTGTTTAATATCCCTTCCATTGTATATATGTTCAATATTTGAGTTGGATGGGCATATGAAAAGTTCTAAATTATCAATATTTTCTTACTCATTGTCATTTTTTCTTTGATTGCCAGAATACTAAATCTAGTTGTGAGTGTGACGTCACTAGTGTCTGCATCAGCCTTCTTTGTTCCGTGACGGCGTCTCCTGAAGTGTTAGATGGTCGGAAATGAGCTACTTCACGATTTATACATCAGGGACACTGAAAGAGCATAGTTAGTGAAATATTTACCTGATAAAAATAATTATCAGCACGGCTACTAAAACCAGAACCAGGACGCCGCCGACAGCTCCTCCTATGATGGCGCCACTTGGGGACCCTGGGCCTCCTGGATCTGTTGGTACTTCTGACGATCCTGATCTAGGCGCGCTTGTAGGGGGTATACTGCCGCCAGGTGTCGGTTGGCTCCGGGTTTGTGAAGATGTTGAAGGTAAGACCACATTTGTCTGTCCAGAAGACCCTGCATAGAGGATGTTTGTTATAAAAGGGCATCCAAGTGGGATTGTAAAATATCAGTCAAACCTTGATTCGAGCTTGTTCTACCTAACGTTGTTGCTGTCAGAAGCCCTACTCCTTCTATATCCCTTGTTGAGTACTGGCCTTCATAAACCTTTCCGTCTACATATTTCCTATACACTACGATATTGAAGTAGTATTTTGTATCTAGTTCTAATCCTGTAACTGTCCCCTGCTGCCACCTATCGGCAGACACAGTGAATGGAATGTCAGACGAATTGTACCAAACATTCAGATCTTTGCTGTGCCTGATCTTATGGAAGATATAAGCTGCTGCTTCACTCGTTATGTTTTTGCCCTCTCTCCATCTCCATGTTACTGAGGAGCTGGTTACAGCATACGGTTTTCTAGGGATGGTGTCAGATGTCCCGAAGTTCATCGGGGCTGTAAATTAAGGATGATTTACTACATGCATCACGATTCATGCTGAATTATTGAGGACGATATATTATCACACTGGACTATTTGTAGCCATCTCACGTATTTCTATATCACACCGGTCTCCCAGGTACCAGGTCTCTGATTTTAGGTTTGTACTAAGGCTGCAGCCATCTTTACATTTCCCACTGACTTGATCACACTGTCGTGCTAGCTTATCCTTACAGTGGGAACTGCATCTTTTTTCACAGTTTTCACCATATTCGTGGTACTCACAGCCTTAAACAAAAACATGCTACACAATTATAAACAATCATGTATATAATGGATTGCATATCATATGATTAATTGTCTCTCTCCTTACTTTGTTTACAGGCCGGCAGTTTGTATCCCATATCACACCTCTGACATCCGTTAAAATTATCACATGTCACACCGGCAGGACAGGAATTACAATCTGTAATTATGATTATTGACTCTTGTAACCCGGTCAGCATTTCACCTAGCCGGGATTTTCGGTTTTGCTTTATACAAATATACAATGATATTGAGTTAGACAAAATTGATCAACAAGATGATTTCTTGAGAACGAAATCATTTATTTTACCTACCAATCACCAGTCTTCCAATGACGATGACTTCACATAGAGGAAGAACAGTTCGATCACCCGGGTCATTATTTCTATATACACCCACATATCTCCCGTGCCAGGGGGAGCCACTTGTTATAGTTACAGATCCGGCCAGAGGTACAGGACTGGCTCCTTGTGTATATATCACTGGGTTATTTCCAGCCTCTACATATCCAACAGTCAAGGTAAAGGCATGCAATGGATCTGTTGGAGAAAGAGGAGAAGTTTTAACCAATAATTTGTTAATAATATCAATAAGTCAGTTTCAATACGGAAGTTGCGACTAAAATAAGCCAGGATTATATCAGTCACATTCCTCCTTTGTTGTTGACTAACTTTCAATACATAGGCCTATGATAATAGTCATCTACTACTGCGTTTACAAGAGACAATTTGATACTATTTACGTATCAGTATCGCTTTATATTCAAGCTTATAGCGCGGTAATTAAACAAGTCTCCTCGGAAGTCAACACGGATATTTGGGAATATTTCAAATCAGGGCGAATTGTGCAGGCGCAGTAAGCATTATTCAATCATTCCTGAGTTTGGTACAATTTCCACAACCTTCAAATTTTGCAAAGAAATTGTGGTGGCATTAAATTCACTAAGAAAGCCGTCTTTTGTAAAAAAAACTCAGTTCGCGCTGTCATGACTCGGATAACGGAGGGCTGTACTAACCTGCTCTTGGAATTGTTATGCGTCTAAATCATTTTACACGGAACGCACATCGTACTTACTGGGTGTACTCGCTGACCATCCATAGTTTCCGTTCTCATTATAAATCTTGATGCTAGATATTTCATGTCTGTCCCCCAGATCCACGGACCACCAGGCAGGTGCTCCCTGATCTGTAGAATCACCAGCTGTAGAATCAGCTACAGCACAGTAACCTTCTCTCCTCTGTGAGTTTGTGCTACCGTCTACAGCGTAACTAGCTCGGTATGTGTAATTCGGTCCTTCCATAGAACCGATCTGAGTAGCGTTGTTTCGGCGAGCAACGTTACCTACACAATGAGTCATACTATGATTTTATAGAATTAAAGAACAAGTTTTGGAATTATTTGCTGCTTTGATGTAGTTACAGTAATGCGGTATCATTATAAGCTATCCGCCTCTCAATCAACCTTTACCTGTTCTACAGGCTTTTCCCTGCCACTCATATCCATCTTCTGTGATACAGTTTTCTGCTCCATCGAGACAATCTCCAGTGTCTGTATCACACCCAGCTACACATCTACACGGGAAAGCCCAGGAGGGGGTTGAGTCTCCATGGTTGCTTGTGTAGCGCTTCACACCTGTTAATATTTAAACAGCTTTTGTTTATATGTGTTACAGTTTTCTCTTGCATCGAGACAGTCTCCTGTCTCTGTATCACATTAAATTTCTTTTAGTTAGCAAGAAACCTCCGAACACTACACATGTTGTATTTTCGTCGATAGCGCGTCAATAAAGTATTCCGAAGAATATCTTAGACTCATGTTATTTTACCTAGAATAACTTTAACATGATATTGTTTTAGGAAAATTCTATGTGAATTTAGATTTGGAACTTGAATACCTTAATGCTCTATTTCAGACATCGGGCCACAATATTGCATCAAGGCGTTATAATACGATATGATTACGCGGTATGTGAGAAAACACATGTACATGTACACCTGTTAAGGCTCAGCTTACCTCTTAAAGGCCGGGATAGAATGATGAGCATCAATCCGACCCGGATTAACATTGTATATTCCTGCATTGATACTTCATAGGTTTGCCTATGCTGAGTTAAAGTCGATTTAAAGTTTGATATGGACAGAAACTAACCATGTACCTTAAGTACGTGTCTGTCTTTGGATCGTTGTGTGGTGTAAGTGTACCCTAATCTAAGTCTTTCCCTGTGTAATATTAGAGCTAAACTTCCTGGTTTGTTTATACATGTGCGCACTCACCTGTGACGTTACACACGGTTTATTAGTACCGAAGTCATACATTCTTAGCATGGGGTATGTCATCACGCAACGTCAATTATATATCACAGTCTGTCTATATATTAATGATAGGCCTACAGCAAGATGCTTCTTCGGCTAGACAAGTTGGATTGATTCACGAATCGAATTAGTGATTGTAGCGATGGCCAGGAAATGATCAGCACATTTTATTGCAAAAGAACCCGTGCATGAAGCCAGTTTTATAACCGTCCCATATCTTAACTGGTTACAGCCCCGTTTGAAACCTCTGCTGATTGTTTTTAACACGTGGTGCCAAGATGTAGCTGGCGATAAAGTTAGATGTACATGTGACGTATTCAAAATACTTCCTTTTCGTACAGAAGGTCATGGAGACGGGAGTATGTGTCTAAACAGGAAAGTAAGATATCCGGGAATAGTCCGATCATATTTATTAATATATCCAATGAGAGTTATTGTTATGAGGTAAAATTCCTTAGTTCTTATTAGTGATATACTATACAACATCTATCTCACGGATATTATTTTATTATTATTAGCTATAACGTTTCGATCGCATCCTATATTAAAAACTGTGTCATAGTATGCTATGATAATACACATAACATCTTTCTTACTGTAGCATAAAAATACAATATATATTTTAATTCTTCCAGGATTACAATCCATTCGTTTTGCTCGAACTACTGATTCAGAGGATTCCCGATCTGTTTTTACTCCGGATGTCGTATTTCAGCGTATGGTCCCCGGACCCCAGCGTTATCTGTTAGAATCATGAGTTTGGTTATTGTCAGAAGCTGAAATTGTGTCTGACAAATGATGCACACTAACATGTCAGCAGATGGATGACGGATTACTGATACTACTTACCATACATCCCCACCTGGTCTGGTTTCTGATAAACATGCTGCTCAATATTCCCCTCCTCTTCAGTTAGACTGGTTGTCTTAGTTTGTCGCGGTAAGTTCACAGAAAACCTTTGTCTGAATAAAAAACGGAAAAGATTTATCAGTGCGAACGAACTTTTTTGTCAGGACAATCATATGATTACTTTGTTTATGATTAATGTGTATTTGTAAGTTGTATTATATACATGCCCCTTGTGCATCGTGCAGTTAGAAACTCACCTGATGACATAGATAATGATTATAACCGCTACTTTAATAAACATCAGCGATCCAATCACAGATCCAGCTACAACACCTGCATTAACACCAGCCTGTGATTTTGATGTTTTCGGTTCTGGTGTCTGTGATTCTGGTGCACCAGTTCTCCCGGAATGTGAAGTTGCTATAAGATTTGAATCTAACATTTTATGTTATTATTTACAAAAATGATGAAATTCATAATTATGTAAAAACTGATCTTTCATATAAAAAAATACCAGTTCTTATTGGTCAGGCATAACAGGTTTAGGAGGATTCGTAAGTGGGTAAGGTGATCCTTGTTGGCAGCACTTTCATTAGGATTACTTGGGTTCAACAATTGATAGTTATTGTTGGGTAGATAGACTAATTGATGTTAAGAATAAGTAACCTAGTGGCAAGTCCGTGTTTTTCAGCGTTGTGGGAGGTTGAATAGCCTGGGTAACAGATGCCGTCCTTGTTGCCTTGATAGATGTTGCTGTCCTTGTTGCCTTGGTAGGAGTTGCTGTCCATGTTGCCTTGGTAGAAGTTCCTGTCATTGTTGCCTTGGTCGGAGTTGCTGTCATTGTTGCCTTGGTTGTCAAAGGAATTGTCTTTGTGGAAGAGGATCCTGATCGGCGTACAATTTAGTCATTAACATAAAACTTACAGTTGAATACGATTCTAGTGTTGATGTAACAGACGGTGATGGGAAAATCACCTTTATTATTCCTATAAATGTGCGTAGAGTATATCGTATGTAGCAACAATAATTAGTAGAGAAAGAGGTTCCCTCGCTGATTGCTTTCTTACCTGTCGATGATGTTGTTGAGCTAATAGAGACGGATGGTGGCAAAGCAGCAGCTGTCGGTTTGAATGTTGTAGCTACAAAAAAAGTGTAAACATGTGTAATATATCTTAACAAGGAATATCGATTTGCATGGTATCGGAAATATGTATGACTTAAGATTTCTCACCTATTACTGTTTTTGCCATCAGTAATCCATGAAAGTATTTACTATCAAGTGGGTGTTCATATACCTCCTGGTTATATTTCCTGTATACGATAATATTGAAGTAGTATGTTGTATCTGGTTCTAGTCCTGTAACTGTCCCCTGCTGCCACCTATCATCAGATACAGTGAATGGTATATCTGATTTGTTCATCCATTCATTCTGGTCCCTGCTGTACTGTATTTTATAGAAGATGTATGAAGCCGCCTCCACAGAAACATTCTCAGATTCCTGCCACCTCCAGGTAACAGATGATGACGTCACTAAGTGAGGGGCTGTCGTGATGACATCGTCTGAACCAAAATACGCTGGGGCTGCATTATTCAAATAAAGAAATAACAGTCAGTAATCCATCTGTATTCGTCATGTCAGATTAAAGTGTAACACCTATTTTACAAATTAGTTATCTCACGTATTTTGACGTCACATTTGTCGCCAAGCCAGAGCTCAGAGGTCGTTGCTAAACTTGGTATTTTACAACCGTCATAACAGGAACCCGACTCAATATCACATCTCCTGCTCCACGTATTTTCATAGTGACAGTACCCACTACATCTCCCCTCACAATCTATTCCGTA
>JAXGGS010186523.1:0-16852 GCA_035585475.1 Armandia brevis
GTTTCTCAGGCCCCGCCCGCATGGGCCTGAGACCCCCCGCCCC
Source organism: Armandia brevis (assembly GCA_035585475.1). Classification (NCBI taxonomy): domain Eukaryota; kingdom Metazoa; phylum Annelida; class Polychaeta; family Opheliidae; genus Armandia; species Armandia brevis. The sequence goes on from JAXGGS010186523.1 coordinate 44, forward strand.
CCTCTTTTTAGTAGGTATATCGCAAAAAAAAAACCTGCCGCACCTAATTTCATAGAAAAAAGTATTAAAAAAAACCCCGCCGCCCCTACTTAACAAGGAAGAAAAAAAGAGAAATCTAAAAAATAAAAAAAAATATCCCCCAAACCAACTCACGCACAAGAAATACCCCCTAAATGTGCCTAAAATCACTTAAAATGGGCGAAATATTTAAATAAAAAAAAGCAGCTGCCGCCCCTACTGAAGCAGGCCCGCCTACCCCCTAAATTAAATAAAATATAAATAAAAATAAAAAAACAAACCTGCCGCCCCCTTTTTCGGAGAAAAAAAATTAAAAATAAAACCTGCCGCCCCCTCCTTGGCCAAATTAAAAACAATTTGACCTGACGCCGGCACTCTTCCTCTCGGGCAAATACAAGCCTAAAAGCAACTTATTAATTCTATTGGGCCTAAATGATCGTCATATGAAATAATATTCTTATCACAGCAAGTTGGTTGTAGCTAATCAGAAACTCACCTTGGCATGTCAATTGTCCCACCTTATCAACCAAGGACCATGTTGATTATTAGATTTGAAGGTAACTCTAATTGAGCTGATTCTGATACATCTATATATCATACACCGGTGACTGATGTGTCTTGGAATATCTAATCCATAGTTTTATATTGAGATAGGAATGTGTGCGCACTGACATGCAAATGTAGGTAGTAGGAGTTTTTACTGAAGTAACATATGCAACAACAAGATAGGATGCAATTGAAAACAACTTGGTCTCACCCAAAAACCGAGTACATGTAAAGAATAACTGATCATTACCCAGGCGGACAATTATTCATTTATACTAATTGTATCGCATTTAGATTGAATTTCCAGTCATCCTTTCTTTGGTTTCATCGTTCCGTCTAAATATCATTCTTATAATATAAATCGGTTTTTTAAAAACCATACCTCTTTCCTAATACATTAGTATTGTACATCTGATGTTATGGTCAGATATGGATACGTAGACCATTAAACTTAACAACTCTCTAAAGGATAGTTGAGCAACTATTAGTAAATAACTGTCTTGTTCTTATAGTTACTGGTCTTAAAGTTACGTGGTGCGCACCCCCTGCAGATTGAGCTGGAACATCTCTCCTTCTGCCTTGTGCCACAAAGGTACTTACACAATATTTCAGCTGTGTCACTTCTTGATTTCTGCGCGCTTCTAATGCCACTTACGAGACACGAACAAAGATAAAACAGGCAGATGCTAAAAAGATAATTCCAATGCAGATCAAGATTATTCTGGCGAAATATCTAAAGCAGACATGGCAGCATATGAACGCAGTGATCCATATCTGTTTGAAATTTGTTAATCATAAGATTACATGCGGTGCTTGTGCTCCTGGACGTCTAATAAAGAACATTCAAATACCAAATGACAGTTTTCGCCTACTTGTTATGGTTTCAGGAAAACATTTCACAAACTAGCAATCGGTAACAAAATTGTAAAATGAATCACAGAACAGAAAGCGCAACCCCTCCCCAACCCGCCCCCGACCACCTCACCCGCTTCCGAACGGTCCATCGAATCAGTTTGCGATTCATTTAAACCCAGGACGAGGGCAGACAAATGTAGGCAATTTGTTTCTTGAAAATATATTATTCACAACTGTTTCTGATCTAGTTCGACCCTGGTATGAATTCGAAACTGGCCTCGGTATATCTAAGCTTTAACCCTCTGGATGTGATCATGGTAAGATATGGTTTAGAAAGCTCCAGTCTGCCAACACTAATGCCCGGTGAATGATAATTAGGTGTGCAGATGGGAAAATAATGGAGATAAAATATGGAAATACCTAAATGCCTCATAAATGTGCTTGAAATCGACTACATCAATAGTGACAACATCCAACACTTAAATTTGTCTATGAAAACCATATTCACAGTAATTGCTATGTTTGCTTTTAATCAATTATTCTATTATATAAAACATTTGCTTTTTCGACAGTTTACACACAACATGGTATCATGACAATAAGGATGTCCAATTGAGTATCAACTTTATCAATTGAATACATTTTAAATAATCTTGAAAGCAATTTTTATTGAGTTCAATGGGAACATGTATGGTTACGTTATGATCTAGCATTACATTTTAGCATATTTGGTTCAACACTGTTTAATATTAAGCAAAATGGGGATTCGAACTGAATGGAACTGAATGACATTCAAAATGTCCGAATGATGAAAATAATATAAAAGGTAACATCACAAATTGTGTGCCTAAATATCTAAAATGCATTCATATACATATATCTGTTTCACCTTTAATACAGAAATAAGTTATTTTCAACTGTAATAACTATTTATAAAAACCTTGATGCTTCAGATTGTTGAACAATTTAGACCCAATCATTTCAAGGCTGATAGATAAACATAGATACTAGTCATTATGTTGTGAAAATTATTTATTGCAGTGGTATATCAACATTTCAAAATAGATTTAGTTTTTATCGATTTTGTTGGTTGGTCATTCGATCAGAATATGTGAATAAAAGGCTGCTAGTAATAAAATAAACTAAGGTCTCTCTACTTGTTTCATGCAAGTGTGATGAAATGTTCAAAATCCAGTCAAAAGGGAGCTTACTGTGTTTTGTTACACTATAGCAAATAGTGGGTGGAATTGATACTGTAAAACACTAACTCACAATCTTAAGGGCCAGTGATTGGCATTGAATTTTAATCATATTGTTTATCAGTGCAGGTGGTCAAGCATAGGGAAAAACTGCAAAAATAATTGGATATATATGTTGAAAAAAAGTTTACAGTTAAGCTTGATAGCTGTTTTGAAATTTAAGCAACAGCAACATTAAGCAGACTTTCCTTAATAAACTAGACTAATGTGGTGAAGTGGGCGATAAGTGAGTGGTAAGCTTGGGTAATGTCGAGAGGTCGCTGGTAAGTTGGGGTAACGGCGAAATGTCGCTGGTAAGTTGGGGTAACGGCGAAATGTTGCTGGTAAGTTGGAGTAGCGGGAAGATGTCACTGGTAAGCTCGGTAACGGAAATAGGTCGCAGATAGACTATACTAACTTTTCATTTTATGGGACATTAATTAATCTGTCGAACTTAACTTATAAATTGCTAATTCATGGGAGTCCTGCTGAAATCCAGTCCGATCGATAGCATAGCACTTGCCCCTGTGTTATATGCTAATCTAAGTGCAGCTGTTGTAAACATGTTGCTTAGTTTAACCCAGTAAATTGTAACCTAATAATTGTCAGCCTTGATTTGTATCATAAGATTAATACATAATCATTGTCAATTTGTATTTAGATTTGGCTTGTGTCCTTGGTACTAGCGGTTCTCAGGCTTCTGTTCCTGGTTCTCGCTCTATACAATGATTTGGAAATTATCAGACTGATCCACTGCACTGGATTCCACAAGGACCAAATAGGTAAAGCCCATGTGAGGAAAGGTATGCCCCCCTTGTATGTGAACTTCCCGCCAGCAGTCACCCAAGCAGCGAGCAACACCAGGAAAAACCCCCAGCACTGAGGCAGGACTCCAAACACAAGAATCATCCTGCTGATCTGCCTCCCTTTGTCGCCCTTAACTGAGGTTTGGTATTTCCTCAGCTCTAACTGGTTGTTGCGGACAACTCTCTTCACCTGTACCATGGAGAAACACACATACACTGTGGAGAGAAGCTGGAGGGCCAGGTGCAGTGATGTTAGAATGAGGACATGTGACGCGTGTGATGTGTAGGGCAGGAACACAGAGCAGGACTCGGAGATGCTCAGGGGAACACCAAAGGCATAAATAGGTATAATGTACAGGCACACAGTCAAACCCAGGAGAAATAGTACCACAATCAGCACATACAACCCCATGTGCTTCTCGTGCACTTCCAAAAACTTCTGTGTTTTAGTAAAAATCACATGAAAACCATACTGATGTAAAGCAGTAAGCGGATAGGTGGCAAGTAAAGCTAGATACTGTACAGCGCTTGTTGCCACGCACCAGTTCTGTTTTAAAGATAACTCCCCATGCACCTCATCAGGATCAAACATGTAGGTTTGGGAGAGCACAGACACTGAGCTGAGACAGAGCAGCATCCCCATCACGTTTACCCCCATCTGCGGGGCTTCCATCAGGGATTTCCTAGATGAGCAGCGCCAGCGGAGCACAACTGTATGTATGATTAACCCTGCAATAGGGATTGTCAGTTGAGAAAGGTGATTGTGCTTCTCTGATTCCACCATGCACAAAGATTGTGGAATATCAGGAGGATCTTCACTGTCCTCGCCCAGCAGGTGGCAGTAGCCACATGCTAATCTGCAGCAGACATATGGCTGGGAGGTAGTGATGTGAACCAGATGGCCTTTAGGCGGGTAACCGTTGAGTGTCTTTAAGGTATTATTTAATGTTAGAGAAGAATTGTCTTTTATCATGGCCAACAGGCCCCAATCAAAACCTACTAGCTCCAATGCGTGGAAATGTATGAACAGTTTAGGTGTGTTATTGAAAAAATCAGTTCGAAGCTCAATTATCATATTATCAGGGATATTCAAGGTATGTAGCATTGGGAGTTTGGAGAACGCATTCGGCTCCAGTGTTTTTATGTTGTTACCTTGCAATTGAACAACTCTTATGTTGTGAAGATCATCAAAAGCTGCAGCCTTGATTCGAACTATTTCATTATAACTTAAATCAATAAGTCCAACATGAGGCATTCCATTGAATGCTCTGGACCTGACCTCTTGCACCGAATTGTAGGAAAAGTTAAATATGACCACCTTATGACCATTATCCACATCAGGTAAATAGTTGGTGTAAAGTACTTCAATGTACTTCACTTCTTGGGCATCTAGTCTGGTCAGAGCAACCTCCATACATAACACTGTGTTCCAGAAACATATGCATTTATTGTGACATTCCGCTGTATGACAGTAATATTCATCGTCACCAGTCCCTGGGCAGTCTGCCTTACCATCGCACACCGCAGATAATGATACACAGACGTCAGACTGACAGTGGAACAGTCCAGCACATTTACTCTCACTGGTCTCACACATCTGCTCATCTTCTCCAAGGGTACAATCTTCATACCCGTCGCATACACGTCTCAGTGGGATACAGAATGATCCCGGACATTTGTAATTATCCACACAATTGTGCGCCTGGCATCTGGCCAAGTGGGCGCCATTCCGGCAGTGTGTCACATGTCCATAAATATCAAGGTCATACAAACAGAGCTCAGACAGAGGGAAGCATCTTGAGTGGTCTTTGAGGCAGGGCAGGTGGTCCATCAATGCACATGTATATCCCTTAGCATTGGGTGCAGAAATTGCAGCCATTATTGGTTCATCTTCTGGGTGCGTCCAGTTAAAGCCATAAACCGGACAGTCAGGAACCAAGTCATTCTGCCATGACTGTGGTATGCACCTTCCATCATCCGGGCGACATTTAAATCCTTGGCTACAGTGTGAGTCAAAATTGGCAGCCCGAAGGTCTGATAGATTAAAACTCATCATATCTGTCAAAAGCGGTGAGGTAAGAAGATCTTCTATGCAATATTTCTCATCCTCATCATTGACACAATCATGAATGTCGTCACATATCTATAAGCACAACGTCAGTATATAACTAATTATTGATTCGTAAGATTACCTCAATAAAAGTCTGATGATAAGAAAAGAGGTTGATTTCTTTTCTTAGTTTGGGGCGCCCAAACCAACACTTATCAGCATGTATATCAGGTAGACCAAGTTTATTGAATTATGAACTTGAAATCTGTGGTAATTTTTTTAAAGTAAATGTGATCATATATCTTGATAAATAATCAAACAGTGCAAATATCTAGTATATAACTGCCTAAGCGTATTTATTGTGTGTACACAATCAATGTTATGATTAATCTTTTAGAAAAGATACGTACCTTAAAATATGGTATGCTGGTGGCATTGTCAATAGAAATGCAGGATAAAGCTGGTATGGTTATGGCAATGGTTGCCCACTTCAGGTAAGTACTATTATTTTTGGTGAAACAGTCAGAATTGATAGTCAGTAAGCTCATTTGTGACCTGCATGTTCCAGCTGCGCATAAAATCTGTTTCTTACCACACACTAGAGTGGGCACGATTGGTTCCTCAAGTAGAATAAACATTTGTTTACTTTCATCACACCAACTGTGTGTAGTGTTTCTGACCCGAACTGACACATTTCGATTTGTTACTATAATGTTACATATGTGGTAATGCAGTAAGAAACTTTGAAGATCTATCACAGGGAACTCTGCTGGAATGTTGATGGTGATGGATGTGTTATAACTAAAGTCATGTTTTAGTGAAAATATTACACAGCTGGTTCCAAAACTGTGTCGTGTCTGTGTGCAACTCAGCTTGTTTGTCTGAAACTTACCAGTCTGCATTGAGACATGAAAAGAAATTCCTGAAGATAATTTGTCAGCAGATAAGTGCACCACATTCCAGCAGGCCTCCACTCCTGGGTTACCCCTAACAGGTCTTAGCTTAACAGCAACTCCCTGCAATTTGCTGAATGTTTCAAACCTGATTTGTTTCGAAAACAGTTGCTCTTGTTTATTTTCAGTTAGTATTTGAAATCTCTCACGGTCAGTACAGCCAGCTTTGAGAATTGATTGGTTAAAATGCATGAAGTCCAGGTATAGAAGTGACATAACTGCAGTATCTAGTCTAATAGCATCCTTGCTGCCCAACACCTGACAAATCAATGTAAAAGTATGAAATGTTACATTACAAGGGATTTGTCGCCAGTTTAAGATGTGTTTGTTTCCTATCTTCCACCTTCTATTGAAGAATAACATCATACAATTGTTTGGTTCTCTGTTTACAGTGTCATCAACTTCAGGAAACAATGGCTCGTCTGTTTGTACACTTTTTCTTGTGTTAAACATTATGCCAGATTCGAATTTTGTCATTATGTCAGCTAAAGTGATGCTAGAGTGTTTCGGACCTTCCGGAGCATATCTAGTGGTTTTAGCCGTCATAACCTAAACAAGAAAGCACAGTACATTTGCTGTGTATAAAACCTGAGCAAATAATTCAATCACAAGTAAAATTTTCCTAGACTGCCAAATATGAGTGCCATCACCTTCGCTTGTCTAAAATTTATATAAACCCCTGAGAATGAGTACAATCTGAAGGGGCTGATGAAGGGAGGTCGATCAGAACCAAACCTTGCGCCTATTATTATTTGCTCTAACAGAGACATCTGGTCATCTGAGCTCACATCTGGCAAGGTCCCTCCTATACTATTACATCTACTCTGTGCCTCTTCCCATGTTGAGCGCATGTCCTCCCAAATGATATAATAGTACACTGTGTTAGTTCCACAACATCTTTCTTTCTCAGTGTATGAATGATAAGGATGAAATATAGTTTTAAGTGGATAAAATGGATTTAAATCGGTGTGCAGATTGCATTCTGTGATTTTTTTCACTCTCTGATATCTTATGCTACTCAGCCCCATGTATATATATCTGTATCCATACAGATTTATTTGCGCAATTTGTAATGGTCCATTTTCTGCACAATATGTGTGCACATACTTATATGAAATAACAGCTCCAAATGTCTGTGCTTCGAGAGGATTTGTTCTTGGAACAATGTAATAAATAGCAATGTCAAAGCAAGTGTTCTCACATCCTTCTCCATTTGCTTCCAAGGTGATTATGGTAATATTCTGCATAACCTCTCTAAACATTTCCAGTTTTAGAATAGCTGTATTATCATCTCCTACTACGAGAGATTGCAAAAAGAAATACCCACCGAATTGGTAAGATTTAAAATAAGCAGAGAGATGTGTCGTAAGAGTCACATTATGTTGGAGATGTTTTGTGAAGTGTTCATGCTCCATCTTATAAGGTATCTCCACTGGGCTATTCCATCTGGAAAGACAAACCTGTTCAATGAGAATAAAAATCATATCAGGCATTTAAATATAACACGTGCACCCTCTTTAGTAGACTTAAGAGTTAATGATCCATTCATCCAGCAATATTTTGGCAAATCATATGCACGCTTGTCCCCTTCCTGAAAACATGTTTGTGGAAAAAATCGTCAGTTCTCCATTCTAGTAGATATCCTATAAAGAAAACCATATTTGTCACTCCAACCATAACATCAGTAAAAAAGGGAACCCATCTGTTGCACCAAATGGAGGTTTGAAATTACTGTCCACCACGAACTAATAAACCCTATGAAGCTTTTCACTATCATTCATTACCTCATTCTTGTATACACACCTCTTAACACCCCCTGGAAGATCATTATATATATAAATCATCTATAATCATTTATATAACATCGTTATAAATGGACTGTGTTACTTAATTGTAGTATGGATTGTATTTAGCCTCGTATTTCCTGACTCCATAATGCAGAATAAAAGCATGATACACAAATGCGGAGCAGCTGGGATCCAATATATATTGTAGATCAATATTACGTTGCCCAGTTTCTTTTTTTATCACTTTAGGACATGTTTTTGTGCTTTCATGTGTAAATTGAGTTCTAACAGCAAACTCATACTCCTCAGCAGGTGTTTTAAACCTGATACCAAGCTGACATTTTATGGGTGGCACAAGTCTATGTTGGTACTGCGGCATGAAATATATTGTCACACATGAAACATCTGTAAATGGTAAGATTGCATTCTTCACAATAGTCTGAGACTTGTTATATACATGTTTTGTAACGCAGTGGTAACCTGTAGAGGTGACGACTGATTCTGTGTCCTCCCCCTTACAAGCCTGTGTTAAATCATGTTGCATGATGGTAGGTATCATGGAAATATTACCATAGATTGGTTCAGTTCCCGTCCAATATTCTGGTTGGAGACTTCCTGTGAGATAATAATCTGAACTACAATATGATTGGAATCCAGAACAATGGGTGGGATTCACCAAGAACAATAGACTGAATCTTGTTTGTGGGGTTAGATAACTATAAAATATAAAGTAAATCTGTCTATGGTTACTGATGAAAATGTGAGGTATAGGAATTAGTTTCCCATATGAATTAACAATCAATTTACAAAGTGTTATTGAGGGTTCCATAAGTTCCACAAACATGTTCACATTTGTTTCCCAACTTCTTAATATCGAATCCCTAGAACTCTGCAGTATAGTGATTCCCCAATAACGACAATCATCTGCCGTGGGTCCTCGAGCCGCCATTTCCAGTATGGTCACATTTAAAAAGCGCTGGTATGTCAGATTACTTTCAAAATACCAAATGTCAAGAAACAATACACCATTCACAGATTCAGGTGAGGATTGAAAGAAATATTTGTCCCCATCATGGTTAACCTTATGATGATTTCCAGGGTTTAATGCGACAGTAAGCAACTGTGATGATATTTCAGATTTGTACCAGATATTGAATAGACAGGTGCAAGTATGTATTCGTACATCCATGAGCATAACATAACCTGTTGAAATGTATTCAAAATTATTGGATGTGTGTCTGTTAGGTAGTAAAACTCTAGACATATCACTGGGACCGTCCTTAGGTGTAAATTGAAAACAAGACTGCTTTTCAAGGACAATAATAAGCTGATTAGACTGTGATGTCATTAACCATATTTTATAAAGGACTCCATTAGATGGATAAGGATATATATTATGATGATAATCAAACTTTTGTAGCTTGACTATTCCAAATTTGTCAAACAATTGCTTCTTTGGTTGGTATTGAGGCAGCATGGTGTATTCCTGGATTTTAAACCGAGAAGTTTTTTCATTTATCTCATACCGTATGCTTAATTTCACTGTAGTTCCTCTGACAACTTTCCTCAACCTCCTATATGTTATTGCAGGATAGTTGTGATAACATACATAGTCAAAAGGTTCCCTTTCACCACACATTAAATTAATTTTCAAATCATTGATTACATGAGGTTTACAGTCTATTTTGAGTGCCTCCTGCGAGCAGCCAGCTATTGAGTGAAGCAGAACAAACTTTGTCAATGTAAAGTTTATATTGGTGGTCGGGTGTGTCAGGGGGCGCCACATGAGTAGTGCTCCTGGCTTGTCTGTATTTACAGCAGCAAATACTCCACAGGGACTTCGGTCCAAATATGATTTTTGTTTATATTCAAAGCAATGTAAGGTATTACCACCGCATATTGGTGTTCTGCCTGGGCAATGAATGATAAGTCAAACTTCGCACCAACTTAATATAATCGTTCATAACTGTAGTGGCCATGCTCGATTGACACGAAACACAGTTTAAAAGGTAGCATGTTCCAAAAGTAACATAGATTGTTAACACTATATTGGTTCTCATGTTGAAACTGTTGCACATAAACCTTCAAAAGAAAACATCGAATAGAACAGAGGTTTTTAAATGCATCCACATTTCAATCATTGTATTGTTCACCTTAAGCACGGCTTCTGCCCATAGAGAACTATTTATAACGAGTCATCAGTATGTGCCGGGGGTAGAACTATAATCAGTATTCCTCAGAACTAATAGGTTTTCTAATTTCCAATTACGAATCATCCCTTCAGGGTCCCGTCACGCTGTATTATACAAAATTAGTTTTCATTTGCCACATTAAATTCCTAATATCCTCAGCAACAGGAGACATATCACAGGTAAACATAATATCATATATGGTTATTATTGACAGGATCATGTTCACATTTACATTAGGCAAAATAAGAGTTTGTAAGCAGGTGACAGAAATGTCCTGACATCATTTGATATGGATGAGGAGGTGGGGTTCGCAAGAGAATTGGGAAAATATAATTAGGGAATGATATGGTCCCGTGCTATATGAAATTTACTCAAACATATAACATTGTCATTGAGAAGGTCTACTGTATTTAAGCAGTAATGATCATGCATCAGAACACTGTCAGAGCAAATATACAAATGAAACAACTTATTCAAAGAAATTGACAAGAACTCAATGCATGTAATGCTACTGAAATGAGATTATTTCAGGTTCGCCCCCCACCGTTGCTTTGTCGCTACCCGTACGCCTAGAATTTTTAGTTTATTCATGGTTAAAATTAGACGTGTCTTAACAGAGCTGTATCTTAATTGGCCGTTAATTGGCCGTTAATTGCTTTGTAGCAAATATATGTAGCAAATGCGATAAATACACCGCCTATGTAGCAAATATTTGCATTTATCGAACATCTTGAGTTCAACCTTGGGTACATTCATGGTGGTAAAACACTGCCTAGTCTGCAAATGCGATTGATTCATCACCTCAAGCATGGCATCTGCGTTGCTCTTGGCCATGACCTGTCCGATCATGGTTACATCCTCCGGAGCCAATACCGATCGGTACCATTGATCAACTCCCCCTGGCTGACGCGGCGATGACGTACCACCACCAGGTATGAACGACATGTGACGTGACTCCGCCAATTGTTGGTCCTTATCAGCCAATTTCCTCTGTAGCAAGTCAATCTCATCATCCCGCTTACGGACATCAGCCTTAGCTCCACTCTCCATACGTCGGAAATCCTCTTCCAGGCTCCTCAGCCTGTCGGCGGTATCCACTGTATCACACAGGCGTTCGCTCAAGTTGTCACAAAGCGCCTGCATAGCAGACATCTCATCCGCCTTCTCCGCCAATTGTTGGGTTAGTACCTGATTTTGTCGCATGGCAATTTTCCTGATGTCGTCGACCCCTGATCGGGCCACAGTGGATCCAACATTAGAAGGCTCGGCCACAGTGGTATTAGCGGCGGCAACCTTCCCGAAAGGTGAGCCTCTATCGGTAAATGAATGAGCACTAGCAATCCATTCCTGGGCCACTTTATATGCAACGTTTACATCCTTCTCAAGCGCCACGAACTTGCCCATCACATCGCTGGTGTCAACCTCATTAACATCCTTCAGGTCCACCATATCATCATGGCAAGCAACAAAAAGCGCTTTAGCCTCGGTAACTTTTTTCATGACATCTTCCACTTGCGGCACAAGTGAAATGTCACCAGTACTAATAAGGGATAATAACTTGGTGACATGAGAGCGGACCATGGCCTGTCGCCTCGATCTAGCTTCTCCTTTCTCTTTCATGATTCTTCTGTATTCTGTTATCATATTTATTATATGACGGTATAACTGTAAATAAAAAAATACATGCATTACATTACCCGCATCGGTTACATGCAACATGTGTCGTAAGTGACAGAATGTCAACAAACGCTCAAATACGAAGGTAAACGGAGTATAACACCGTACAAATGGGCAATTTTTAGAATATACTAGTGTAAATCTCACCATTGTGGCGTCTGTAATTCAACTTTTGTAAATAATAACATCAATAATGCGTAGGACAACGAAATAATCCTTGTTCATGAAAACAACGCTGTCATCTCCTCGTTCATAGGGAGCATTCTAATAACATTCCTGAAGGTGATCGTACATTGCGCAAAACTACTTCGAGCGAGTAGTGCTACATGTCAAACATAATAATATGAACGTTTCAATTACCTCAGATGAACAAAAAAAACCTGGCAATAGGTTAGAATATGTATCAAATATCGTAAGACTATGTCATACTATATGAAATTACGATAATGTTTTCAGTAATTGCTAAAAAATCACGTGTATGCATAATTATTTGGTCACTGGTAAGCTCGGGTATTCGCGAGATGTTGCTGGTCTTCTTGTGTATAGGGAGCTTGGGTAGAGGTCACTGGTAAGCTGAAGTATTGACCAAATGTCACTGGTTAGCCCCACATACTATGTTAAACACATTACCCAAGGAGGATATACGTTGAGCCTTATTGCATTTATCGGATGAAACCTTAAGTGAAAAAGATACAGATTGAAGCTTTTTCTGAGACCCATGTTTGATTGTAAAGTCGTGGTCTGGGCTAACTTTTGCATAAATAACATAGCTTGGTCAGATAAGCACAGATACACAATCACGATCACAAGAAATGTTCTCTTCATCATTATCTCTTCTTCAATTCAACAATACAATAGATACAGTTGAACTTAACGAGTTCTTGTACCAAATATTATTTAGAGTCAGTCATTGATGTAACTCCTTACTTTGAAATGATGATTTTTAAGTCATTTCTGAACCTCACCCATAACAATTGATATGTTTATATATTATGTCCAAACTATTGTTTTTATCATATCTATGATCTACATATTATATAATGAAATGTATAATATATTTGCCGTGTTCAAGCTTCAATATAGTTATGGATAATTTGTTAGGCATTCGGAAAAAACGATCAGAATACATACGACTAACATTATTCTTGATCACATGGGTGCTTTTAAATTATTGGTAATTTTAATTAAAGTAATTTTCGAAAATCATACCTCTGCTTTAGAATCGGGATGATTAATATCTTCGTTTCATCCTATAAACAAAGTGTGCGTAATTGGTAGTGCTCATAAGATGACAAATTTGTTTTTACTCAATTGCCATGTTATCCAATCAGAAACGATCTCCGAGCATGGGTGTCAAATGGTCATTCGTACAAGCGCAGTGAATATGGAATATGGTAGGGGGTTAAGTCATAATAAAAAAAAAGTATTTGGACATGCTATTGAATGAGCTAATATGACGGGAGAGAGTGGAAAGGTTATTGTGTATATGAAAGGGAGCAGGACAGAGTGGGTAGATTATTGTATATATGGATGAAAGCAGGACAGAGTAGGTAGATTATTGTGTACATGAAAGGAAGCAGGATAGAGTTGGTAGATCATTGTGTATATGAAAGGAAGCAGGGTATAGTAGGTAGATTATTGTGTATATGAAAGGAAGCAAGAAAGCGTAGGTACATTATTGTGCATATAAAAGGAAGCGGCACATATTAGGTAGGTTATTGTCTTGCATCCTTGCATTAGAATGACGTTTCACAAATGAAATAAATGAGTTTGTGACTTTGACAGCTTAAAATAAACGACTAGTTGGCTCATGTATAATAACAATTTTACTTACTCTGTATCCAAAGGCTATTGTTTACTACAGAATATACCGAAATGAAACCAATGAATAATGCTAAAAATGGAATTGATACATTTGGCGATTTCATTTTGGTTAAACGCAATCCGTTATGTGTCTAAGAGAAATCCTAAACAAATAATTGACATTCTATAAATGTTGAACTAAAAATTTGTTTGAAATCAGCTTGCTCCAGCGTGTTAATCAAGAAATGATATATTTATCGCTTTTGTTTTTGTTCTCAAAATGTAAGTATTAGAAATAATTGAAATTGGAATTGTGTACAATATCGTTAGGGTATATTGTAATACTTTACTGACCGTCAATCAAACTACTAAATTGCAGACTGGGTAAGATAGGCCTACGACCCAAATTATGAATAAAACAATTTCCAACTTGTTTATTCACTGAACTAGATACACAACATAAGTCAACTATCTCAGTGTGTGGATACAGGAGTACTGGAGCACAAGGTAAGTGACTCGAGCGGTTGCCTGTCTAGCTCAGTCTGTTACACATGAATATACTCTGACCCCTAACATGCTGCCAGCTGGCCTCAGCACTTGCATGCTCATACTCAGACTCCTGACATGTGTAAGATGCTGTTTTTGCATCGTTTTATCTTTTCGGATGACCCTGGGTAAACAAGTGGAGTTGTACTCTTGTCACCCGCTCGTTTTATCAGGCTTGACATGGGCTCCACTTGTCAAAATATGGAAATGCCGCTCAGTCAAATCAATGTGGTGTCCACCCCAATACAAACTTGATTGATGTCGCACCTCATCTTTTAAAATGTGAGTGACTATGTAAACGGCAACATTGTGCATAGTAGAACACTTTATTCACAGAAATCAATTCCAAAGGTGTATATTTGGCAGACATTATGTTTCAATGGCGCAGAGACCGGAATTCATATTTTGTACGGTGGGTCTCGTTTTAACGCATTATCTTTTATGTTTTCCGCTGCCAATATAAATATTTAACGCAGCGAATTTCCCCATTTTAAATTTGTATTTCTATGACAGATCGACGAGAGTGGAGTTACCGTTTAGCTGCTGCAACCCTGGTTACCCGGGGGCGTGTTACATAGGCGCTAAAAGCATAGAGATGGGTTATAATGCTCGTGTCCCTATGTTACATCAGGAGGGCTGCGTCCAAGCGTTCAGCATCTATCTCAGGGACAAACTGTGCGGACCCCTTGGCAACTTCTTCATCCTCCTCTTCTTCCCGGTGAGTTTTGATAATAATTGCGAGAGTTTCCTCACTGAGCGATGTTATGAAATTGAGTAGGAAATTAATTTGAATTTATATTAATAGATTAGCCCATCCGTAAACAGGCCTTCAAAAATGGTTGTAGACTCATTGTGTTGTTCCACACCACGGAAATCTTTAGTAAAAGGCGAAAGATTTATGCCTGGACTTGATGTGAAACCAGAGTGATTTAATTTGAATGAAACTAATGTATTTATCATAGAGGCGGTCTACCCTTATTATGGGGTTTAGCATATAATGGTGTCGCACGGAGTACGCAGTTTCACTACTTCATGCCACAGTCTTTCGCATACATTATACAGCCAAGTGCTACTATATTCATACACTGCTGAAGTTTAGTTGTACAGATCGATCCAAGTTATCTAAAAAAAATGGATTGATGT
Organism: Armandia brevis; assembly: GCA_035585475.1. NCBI lineage: Eukaryota > Metazoa > Annelida > Polychaeta > Opheliidae > Armandia > Armandia brevis. The sequence goes on from JAXGGS010186523.1 coordinate 15,658, forward strand.
CTTTCTATTGCGGATAATGTTTAATATGCAGCAAATACATACATTCTCAGCAGATTCGCTTACCTTATTTATCCTGGATAACAAAATATAAGTATTTGATAGCTTCATCACATAGCTCAAGGTTTATTATTATCTGTTACATAATATGAAATTATGAGATTGTGTAAAAGTCTTAAACGATTGAAACATCTAATGCGCCTATGACTCTAGTATTGATAAATATATTCCCTCTTATTTCATATCACTTTCTTATTTTTCTTTGTAGATACTGCTACGTCTGATGTCTCGGTATGTCCAGTAATCCATTGAGGCCGCAACTAAGCTTGGGGACCCGGATACTGACGCTACCGGATGTCTACTGCCTTGTGGGTCAGCAAGTGACCCAGATGACGCAGACAATCCAGATGAACAGAAACTACTACCACCTGACAACACATGGAACCCTCCCCCGGCCGATCACGCGGTCGATATGATGCCAGATGACGACAGCTTTGGGAGTTTTGGAACCATCTGAGACGATGATACCCGGCAGCAGTTTAAAGGAGCGAACGGAGCAACCTATAGGATACCAGCCACAGGGCGCATACAATCCTGTATATGAAAACATACCTTGGCTATATGACGGAGAGAGCAAGTACTACCAAGACAAGGGGATATATGAGAATGTGCAAGTGTACCAAGTCCAGCACGTTGAAAGAGATCCTGGGACATCAGTACCAGACATCGATGTAGATGAATTTGTCAAGCATAAATCACGTCCTATAGGCAGCTATAACGCTCAAAAACATGCAGCAAATCAACCAAGTCAGCAGCAGCAACCACTGGACGATGTCAAAGACAAGTCCCGTCACCACAAACGGAATACCGATCAAAGGGATTGACACAAGTCTTTCAAACCAAAGGATTTCATGACTGCAATGAAGGATCTGGAGAGGGAAGTAACTGGTATGGCAAAGGTGGCAGTCAACGATGGAATTAAGACCAAGTCTTTTATACAAAACGATCTCATGACTGCAATTAAGGATCTGGAGAGGGAAGTAACTGGTATGGCAAAGGTGGCAGTCAACGATGGAATTAAGAACAAGTCTTTTATACAAAACGATCTCATGACTGCAATGAAGGATCTGGAGAGGGAAGTAACTGGTATGGCAAAGGTGGCAGTCAACGATGGAATTAAGAACAAGTCTTTTATACA
>JAXGGS010186634.1:0-14203 GCA_035585475.1 Armandia brevis
GTGGTTAATCACCGCCCGGGCTGTTTTGTCAGTGTTTTTTCGCCGATGATTAACGCTCTCCTAGTGTAAGCTGAGGTTGAACTGCTGGGAGTTGCGCGGTGTTTAGCCACCATCATTAAAATGTGGGTCACAGTGTGCCTGTTGTTACCATGGGGCCTCAGGAGACACACATAACCCCCACTAGCTCCCACCTTTGAATAGAAATTCACAGGCATGTCGGTGCTACGCGATAGAGAAAAACCGTCGCTTTAAAGCGTGAGGAATTCGCTTTGTTCGAGTCGGTGTATACGGACACAGAAGCCGGTAGCTCGGGGACTCAGTGGCAGGCGCGAAGGTTAAGCCCGGCAAAAAGACAATGCAAATGGAGGTGAATTCTTGGACATGAGGTGGATGCTAATTACAGAGTTCCCCATCCTCTGGAGGTGGAGCCGCGCGGTTCTTTAACATGTGGCGGTCAGGCCAAGGAGATGGTCGCCATATGCGTGCATGGAACTTTAGTAGAGTTGGCCAGGAACAAATAAAATATGTGTATTTTGAGATAGGTTGCTGGATGTTGATTCAGTCGGTCAGTGGTCCCTTCTGTCAGTAAACATATCATATTCTACACATTTTCAACCTGCGCACACTACCGCTTCAGCATGCATTCACCTTGAATAATATTTGGTATCGGATAGGTGGGAGAATAGCCCCGTGCTATACGTGACATGTTACAGGTTTTCCAACTTTTTCTTTTACCTAGACACGATGTCGCGATTTCAGGGGTCCCAGAGGTTCTCTGGTATCCACGACTTATCGCTGACCTCCTGCCTCCAATCACCAAACTCATCACGTTCACGCGTGCAACCTGACCCACTGACTGCCTCCGCACCCCGAGTACGCAAAACCATAGTAACATTTCAACTCCTCCAGCGTTTACTCTCTTCTCGATTCCACACAAACCACCAACTCTTTCAGGAAGGTGGAATTAAAACTCGTGTGCAGGGATGGAACACCAACAGCTCGACGTGGTCTTGAATTGCCAATGAACTGTGATCTATCAGTTTCGCCTCAAATAAACGTATCACAGTTAAAAAAACAACTCCTAGATCGCATGTAAGACAACTCCTATACGCTCATTAATTTCTTCCTTGTAGATGAAATGATCCCTGAAAAAATCAACGCGGCCTAACCAAGTACGCCGGGCATCCCACTTATTATATCACATAAGCAACGGAAGAATTTATATATCGAGTGTTATTTCACACTGTGTAAGTCTGTCAAGTTACATGCTCGATCACTGAGGGGGATATCGTCGCGCTATTGTGATATACGGACACGTGCAAACCACTCGATATATCCAGGCCAGCGGACGAGGAGAGACAGATATGAGAGGGGCTTATCAAACTATAGACATGGCTACACCTTCGTTTTGTCCCCATCACGGCCATGATGAGGCTTTGATAAAATATTGGCAATGCACTTCACAGTGAAAGGCCGATAATCCTGGCGCGCTGGGAAGAGCAAACTTTTCTGCATGGATTCTGGCTGAATGCCAAGGAAGTGCAATTTTTCCAGGGCATGCATAGATTGTCATGCTTATTAATAACAAACCGAACTGGTTTTGATGTTCCAAGCCTCTCTTGCGCAATCCGCCGTCATTGATTACCGGAGACGGCGCGGCGTAACCTAAAGCCTGACGGTGCTCAACGCTAAAGCATTAGTTCTCATTCCATTGATTGCCACAATGAACGTAATTAACATCAATATTGTTGAAAGAAACAAAGAATCACTACAGATAAACCTAATATTAGTTTTCACATCCCTGGAGTTGGTGCATTGACATCGATGCCTGGATGGAAAACACTCTAAACGCTAAACGAGCCCGCTCTTCAGTCGCCTCTCGCTGCTCGGGCTCTCCGAGCCACGTTAAAACAACAAGCGAGCGCTTAAAGATAGAACCATCATTTACGTAATCGCTAAACCAGAATGTGTACGCTCCGATATTGGGTGTCAATTAGCTTTTCAATCAAGGACGGGGCGAGTAACGAACGCGTCACAAACGCAGTCTGGCTGGAGACCCGAACTGATCAATATCTTCTGCCCCAGCAACTTTCAAGGGGCTGCCTGGATGGCCCTCTATTTCTGGGGGTTACAGTGACAAAAGAGGAGCTGTTGACTCTATGTTTTTGCCCGCATGGGGCCGTAAATCTGCCGAGGAATTGAGGGGAGCTCAGGAGTAGAGGAGGAGGAGAGAAGGATATTGCTGGCTGAATCTCATCGATCGCCGAGTCTTTCTCCGGTGCTCGACGCAATAAATCTGATTTTTCATGAGGTTTCATGAGGTGGAAATCAAGGTTTATCGACAGGGGTGAAATTATAACTTAATGTTAGGAAATACGAGCGCCATAACAGCGGGTCGAGATTGGCTGCGTACGTTATATTATCCGGATATCTGTCCGCGCATTACGTATTATGATGATGTCATCAGCGACCTGACATTTACGCGAGTGAGTAGAGTCATCTGGGGGGCGTCTGCCCCATACCCACGTGATTTACGTGCAGGCTGGGCAGATTAAACTGACAGATTACCGACGATTATAACACATATAAACGTAAACCAGGAAGACAGGGCCTGTCAGGTGGTCTGACTCGGGAGGTAAAAGATGGGAAAGGGGGGTGGTCGGTATTGATAAACAAGCTCTAGTTAATCCCACTTGTGAGTGTTGAGATCATCTTGCCCTGACCACAACAATGTGAACCAGATCGCTTTGAACCCACAATATTTACTACATCCAGCCGCTAATCCAATCCAGATGAAATAATCCCCTTAAGGCGGCCTCCTCGTGTTGGATGGCGTTTATATACACGTAGCCAAACTTAGTTTACATCATCATCACTCTACATGGTAAAAATAAACAACAGTCAGCTCGCCCTCTGGCTCCCGTTATTAATCTCCTTCTATACTGCTAATCTGGGGTCGATGACCCGGACAAATCTATGGCTGCTGTGTCGGGGAGATTGGCCAATTTACCGAAATAAAAGCGATTGTGTTGCGGACAATTCACATATCGACTTTCATTTGTTTGTTAATTTTCTTCTCTGATAGACATGTAAAACTCGGGCCGCTCATTTCCGATAGCATTAGCCAACTGCACACCACCGAAATAAAGCATTTGAGAATAGCACACGAGATTGCATGTTTATGCGTAAAGTGGCTGTATGTATTAACAAGCCGCTGACGTTTCGGATGCATGGATTTATCAATTGTCATGGAATGCTTGCCTTTAGCAGGCACTAATATGTCAACGCTGACCTTGTCTAAGATTAGTTTGGCACGAATCAGCAATTACTATTTTATGAATATCCACCAACTTGAATATTTTTGTGCAATTTACTCGTCATGTAATACGTTTTCCTTTTTCTTGCAGGTGAGTATCAAATCCTATCATATAGGGCTATTGAACAAAAATGAGGAAACGTGATTTACGCGATAACAAGCATAAATGTCTATTAGTTAGGTAAGTAGCTCGGCTACAATTTGATAATGTTGAAGCATGAGTCGACTTCGGTTTTGTAATAACATCTATTATCGACGTTCTCACATCACATCGTCACACAAACACCCGATTTACACGTGAAAAATGAAGCTTTTCTACTGGTAATCTCGTTTTACTAAAGCGCTGAATCAAACCACATTCGCGGTGACAGGTTGCCACTGGTATTCTTTTGCTCTAGTCTGATCGATGGGTCGGAAATGGGCGACGATTAGGGCACAGCTAGAACACACACTTTATCCATACTAACCATGCGGTTTTCTAACTTTAGAACAAAGACGTATTTTCAAGGTATAACGCACTTTCATCTAGCGAGAGTTTTATTAGAGACGATCTTTCGAGGCGAGGTCTGGCCGGCTTCTTAACCAAGTCATCAATCTTCATTGGATGCTTTGTGCTCATGTCAGAGTCGCTGGTCAGAAGTGCCAGCTTCAACTTCCTGTTGCCTTCTGACCGACACCAGCGAGCAGTGAGAACCTTGTGCGGCCTTCACAGAACCCCTAATGTTTTTAATTAACGCCGCCTCTATCCAAGTGGCCGTTTCTCACCGATGGCAGTTGGATCAATAATCAATGACCATTCAACACACGACCAAACCGAGTCTGTGTGAATGTCTGATCAAGCTGATGGTGATTTCGATTGATTACCTCTGCATTGACACCGCCTGCCCCCATGTCAATTCACGTGCTTTCCTCCATAGCCTGGCACCGGGTCTGGTTCATTATAGGACACCGACCCCTGGCTACCTGCCGTCCAATCCATCAGCCTTTACTCGCGTCGGGCCCGGCCGTCCTGTAGACTTTTCTACGGAGCAACAACCTATGTTTCTCCTGTTTCTTTATAATCTGCTCACTCCAGGTTGACCGTATTCTGTCAAGTGAGTGTCACTCGCTATTTAAAGTGACCCTACGCTGTAAGCCATGCCAGTCCCGAGCCCATCTATTTTAGCTTTTGTCCTTTCTAACACCAAGTCGAGGGTGGGTTTGGGACTAAGACGTTCTATCGATTTGTTATATTCCTCCCTTTTCACTGATCCCTGTTCTGATTTACTCTGTACCTCCACTTGTGTTTGCCTCGTCCATCAATCATCATCGCCAGACAATCTGCCAGCGTGTCCGATGAACGTCACTCTTACGAGAGCATCGAATGTTCTCATTAATTCAGTATCATGCCATTTTCTGGAGATCGTTTTCCGGGACCAGTTGAATATCTAGGCCATTTACCCGACATCTTTTGTTATCATGCGTTGATTAGGCAATGGGCGGGGTTGAATTTGCCGCATAGCTGTGTGCAGATACACAAATTCTGGGGTATGGCCTGATAGAAGGCAATATATAGCCTCGACTAGGCAAGACAGTAATAGCCATCACGTAACGCTTTACCTAGTGGCCTCCTATCTGTCTGGCCAAGCCTGCTGGTGATTTCCCAACCTCTCGCCCTATTCCTCTGTACATCCTATCTCTGTCCACCCTAATGAGATAAGCCGATGATACACGGCAAATGTGGAAGGGCTTCTATGCTGATGCACCCCCTGCCTTGAAATATACTTACCTCTGTGGGGCCCTGTATACACACAAGATCACTGGCGATAGACCTGTCGTCGATGCCGCCTTTATCTCAGCCGACGTTCTGACAACTTCAAATGCTACGAATTTGTTCGATTAATGGACACGGCCAGTTGTCGCTATGCAAACAGAGGAGACGTCTCGGTTTTGTTATTTTCCTGACAGATTTATCGGGATGGATCTATAAAGGTGGCGGTTATCTCGAGCATGCGGGGGCAGGAGCCGGGGATGCAGAGAGAGGCGGGAGAGGAGAGAGCGGAGGGGTCATGCTGACACAATGGTCTGATGTTTCTCTCCGCGGGCTTTATCAGACGGGGGCCTCCTCAGGGGAGGCACCGGTCTTCGAATTCCATTTTCCTGCGGATCTTATCGCCCATACATTGCTATTGCATTTAATGGCAGATAACAGATACAAGTGACCAGGATTCAACCGCTTGGAAAGGTCGCTCCCATGCGCTTGTTTCTGTTGTATTTACCACGTGGAGCTTAAAAGGCTGCGGAGGCAATCTGAGTTTAGACTTAAGACGTTAGGCTCCGCGTGCAGTCTTCCAGCGGCTCCAGTCGTCTGGCGCCCAACCCGGCGGAATTTGATGATATTTTTCCATTTGTGATAAACCCGGCTCGCCCGAATCTGTCTGATATCAGACATGGATGGTCACTCGCCAGGGTCCCTGCCCCGGGCCCGAAAACACGTCGATCACTTAACCCACTGATTTATCCGATCAATTAAAGCGATCCAGCTGGAAATAGCTAATCAAGGCGGGGACCAGATTTTGTTATTGTGCAAGTCAAGCGCCTCACGTGGTGACAGGAGAGCAGCCCCGACTCTGAAATCATGACTGCGGAACTCCATCAGTGACTCCTATTCCGCTGAGATGGAACACAAGAATTATCGAAAGCTTGACCGGAGTTCCATTAACACGACCGCGTGTGCTTTTCAAACAACTGCCTCCCCAGACAATTCAAAACCGATGCTCGATCACAGCGTTTGTAATTGAACAAAATCAATGGTGTTGACCTGTCTATAAACTAACAGACAGTTCGAATGTAGCTTTGAACAAACTATGCGAGCCAATGAACTCTGAGACCTCTATTGATAACGATATCATATAAATAGAAATTCTAGTATCATCACATGACAACGGGTGTTGCCACCCACTACCATCACCACCCTCGTTTAAAGTTTTCGTTTGATAAACCCAATATTACTTTTATCGATATCTGCGTTACCCCACCGGGAGGAAACGGATTTTGTTGTTTGCTTTGGCTGCCTCTCACTGGAAAACTAGATAAGTGGCGAGTGCAAGCTCTCTGCAGAACAGGAGGTCAGCCCTTTGCCCAGCAGGGACAATTTCTGGAAGGGACTCAATTGCCATTGAGGAGAACATGGGAATGCGAATCAAGGGGCCCATTCATCCCCATTGCGGAGCGACAGGAGGTATACTTCTTTGTATGGGCGAGGATGACTCCGGAATTAATAGAATTATGAGTAGTGTAGATCCTTTATGTCTAATCCATCTGATTAGTTTGATTAATGTCTTAATTTCGAGTCACTGCAAACAGAATAGTCCGGATGATCTCGGGGGAGTCTGATGGATGACAGCGTTAAGGCACGGTGCACTGGGCCTGTATGCCTCTGTCGTGATGTATTACCGCTCAGATAGGGGGCCCGAGCCGGCAAAAGCAAGCGAGCTACCTTCGGCAAGAGAGGGATTTAGTCTACAAGTCCCCGAAGGCGACCATTTGTGCGCTCATAACTCTCGAAATGTAAATTCGAGCATTAATTTCACTTCTTGGGAAATTAGTCAGGCCTTGTGTTGGGGTGCCACCGCTTCCCAGCTCAGAAACCCACCTGATATTTATTCATGAGCTCCGGATTTTCTGGCCCCAAAAACTCTCGGCTTTGAATCGACAGAGCTTGAAGGAAGCTCTTGTTACCGGCTGGATCCCGGACAGGTTTGGTCAATACGAGCAATAAGTGGGATATTGATTGTCTGAAATGTTCACGGGAGCCTACTTTAATAAAATTTGATTACTTAAGTAATAAAGTTTCATGACCGAATTAATGGCATGCTGCTATATGGGCTGATGGTGGCTTCTGCGGTTGATGAACCCTATCTATGCATTGCTGATGGGTTTCCAGGGCAACTCGACCATTTCCAATACAGCGCTCACTGAGAGTAAAGTTTGAAAAGAGAATGACCATGGAAAGTGTCAGTAATGGTAATTTACGGCACGCGCTGGAAGTTCAGGCCACTGTTCAGTAATTTAACAGTTTAACACAGCCACGTGGTAACTATGCAAGCTGGTGTATGCATAAACGAATTGTTTTCGTACATTCTGAGCACTAACGCATAACGCGGTTGTGAAAGAGTGGCTGGATGTTATGGAATACCAAAGAGACTAATAACCCCTGTAAGACTTGAGGATACACGACTGAAGAGGGCCTGAGGGATGGCAAAACCTCACCGCTGCGACACCTGTACTTTGTCTCCGTCTGACTCCAGCGAGCATCTCTTCTCTCCTCCGTCCCCGTCCATGGCTTAAAACATAAATATATGTACAAAACTAAGCTATCCCACTCGTCCTGTTTTTGTGTCGCCGACAATTTACGATGTTTAGACAGGTGGTATGCCAACAGTGTGGAGTATGGTTGAATTTTGACTGTCAAATAAGCCAGGCCTGCTTTTTCTACCTGAGGTTTGCGTGCTCAATTCCTCCAAGGCCAGAGGACCAGGGGACGTGCTCCTGGTTTTTGTGCGCACAGGGCAGATGTCAGACTACAGGAATGATGTCATTTTGATGGGAGGGCAGATTTTTCGCCCTCGTTTGAGAGGAATTACCACCACGCGTTTTTGCTCGATTGCCACCAACGAAATGGTTTCACATCACTAGCACAACACGGAAGCTAGCTACAGGGGTAGGAGGGCCCTGGGCAACTCTGGACCTTACCACTTGCCTGATTATAACCAGGTAACTAATAGACAGAGTGAGACCTAGGGAGCGCAACACCCTCCCCAATTCATTTTGCTGCCATTCAAAAGGCAAAGGTTGGCTCTCCGTTTTGAGATGCTCAGCCACAACCAATTTGTAAATGACACAACATGTAAAGAGATTAATGTTTTGAGAAGGTATGTCGGAGAGGGTAACATTATACAGATTCGTTGTCCTTCAATACCGACGTTCTACCTGCCGCCTAACAATGCATTATCCTCTTTTATGTTAGCACCTGCTGGTAAAGTATGTAAAAGATTAATGAAACAAGCACAGTGTCGGCTTGACTGCTGAAGTTTCGCGCATAATGTTAATTAATGTGTTGGACAACTTTGATGACTCAAACTATATATCGTAGTGTTTATTGCTTAACTCAAAGGGATTCAATTAATAATCATCACACCCTTTAACGCAGACCGAGTACTCAGTTAGAAGGATGGTGATGTGGAATCTTTTGAGGACGGGCCAAGCAAGGTTCGCCACAAAGGAGGGCCAGAAAACGGATTCTTCACCATTCACGACGTATCTCGAGCGCCATGATCTAAATGAGTTCCTACAAAACCCTCGACTTGGCGCAGAAGTGAGCCATGAAGGGATGAAAGCGATTGATGAGCCTTACTCAGGAAGATATTTAGGGGTTGTATAGCTGTCAGGGGCGGGAAGGAATCCTCAGGTCACATACACTTATCAGTGTTCATGCCTCAGCACATTAAAGATGGAGGAATGAGGAGCTCTTCGGAGACTGACACTGTCCTCTCCGGTTTCCTTACATTGCCCAGACGTCCTCGCATCATCCACAGCTAGTATAACATCAGCATCTCCTGGGTACGTACTACCACATCCCATCGTATATCAACCAAAGGTTCCCGCAGCTTAAAGCTGGCAGAAGACACTCCCTGCCTCAAGAACTTTCAGAACGTCCACCAGCCAATATAAGTAGTTATATCTATTTAAAGCAATATTATATAGCCTCATCCGTTCTCCGGTACACACATATATATAGAGTTCAACCTAGTAATTTCAGCGTTCTAGATAAACGCCATTAGTTATACCTATGCCGCTTCTACCCAGCAGCCAGTGTTTGCAGCAGGTCTCAGACATCCTAGTGGCACCAGTCTGCCTTAGATGTACATGTACCGGCTAAATATCCAAGCCATCTTTTATATCCTAGCATGTCTAGATAAACGCCATTAGTTATACCTATGCCGCTTCTACCCAGCAGCCAGTGTTTGCAGCAGGTCTCAGACATCCTAGTGGCACCAGTCTGCCTTAGATGTACATGTACCGGCTAAATATCCAAGCCATCTTTTATATCCTAGCATGTCTTGCGTAATCTGTGATGAAGCCACTAAACCACCTGCACGTCCGTGTAGATTGCTGTTTGCTGTGAGGCGGGTGACTAACACGGGTGCTCCGTTATCTTCTGATTACTCTGCAGCCTTTGACAAAATCCGCCACGTTTTAGCCGAGGGTCCATAGCACCGACTGACACTGTCGGCCTTGTTTGTTTTTACAGTCTAAAAGATTTTGGGAAATGCTGTGCATGTGCTCAGAATTCGTGCTTAATTTTGCGTGATTCGGGATCAAGGTTATGCGAGTACACTTTATCTAGGTCACTAAGACCTGCAAGGGATGGTCTGCTAGGGACACCGCTTATTTCGCACCGTAAATTTCCCTTTTCCTCGTATAAGCCCCACATAAATTAACTTACTCCTAGGAAAACAGATAGACTCGTTGCTATGCGCACTTAAATTGTCCTACGGCTGATTGAAATCGAAATATACGGGAGTGTGGAACTATTCTCGGGTTTTCTCTAAGGGGGATTTGCAAGGCTTATGAAAAAGGGTGGCATTTAAGACAATCCTGAGCATTCCACAAAGTAGATTTGCGTGATCGAGAGACTTGAGGCTAGATTTAGAATGTGAGAGGAGGAGAATAGAAGGGACCCGCATTTACATCCAAATGCCAACGGTGATTTGGAATAAAGCCGACTAATTCTTATGGCCTCCGATCCTGGCTTCGAACGTCAAATACTTCTCATTTCCAGTCTGAGCGAACGATTGCTGGCGATGTAGGTCACGGGGTCAGGGTCGTGACCTCCGGCAAACACCCGGCTGTAATGTGATGTGAATCCGATGCCTCCCTCAGGTATTGATCCTACAATAAGTGCTGTGTCATTGGTGAAATGACAGGTGGAGTTAAAGCACTGTTTCAACCTCTATTATCGCCCATTATCTGACTCAGTTGATTTGCGATAGCGTGGCGCAGATTAGCTGCGAGCAAAGGGTGGAGATGCGGTGTAAAAATAGCAACAGAAAAACGTAAGGAAATTGCCAGCTTGGCTGCAAGGGGGACCTTGGATAGTCTGACTTTTAAAGTGCTTCTGGCAGGATCATATGCATGGCCGTGCTCGGAGCCAGTAAAATTGATCCCACTAGAGCAGTTTGCAGGTAGTTTTCCTTGCCTTTTCCAATAGATTGCCAAATGATCTTCCCTTTTAAAGCGCCATCACCGCTCCAGCCACTCTGACGACATAGAAAATTGACCTTAACGTTAACATCGCGCCAGACCGGGTGTTGTTGACCGACTTAGAATGAAACTTTTTGGGTACCGGTCCTCGTTTATTTCCACTGCACTCTCCTTTTTTTTTAGTTTCCTGTGCTTTTTAAGCGTCTGTCAGAAATGAATCGTGAAATGTCAGACCGGTTGTAAACGACTATTTTATTGACCATTTCAACGATTCTGACGCCACTAATCATTTTATGAAAACACTTCACACTCTCCTCAGAACTTCATTAGAAATCTGTCCTCGTGCAGTGGCATTCAGTGTTCTTGTTTAATAAAACTGGTCGATAATCTGTGAACATCATCACCTGTGTTTGCCTGATCTTCGCGCGTTTTATTAAACCCAGGCTTTCCATCATGCAACCATTCATATCCAGTTTTAACAAGTACTACGTGTGAATGCCCTTGATTTCTGCTCGGCTAGTAACACGGCTTTCATCCCATGTCATATAAATTTTATTATGCGTATTATTTTTAATATGTACCATGAGGTCGGCATGCGGGAACATAAACGACCAGTTGTTACTGCTTTCCGCCCTACTCAATAAGATTTAGAAACCGAAAAAACCTGGTCATGTGCCAGACATTTATGTTGAAATTGATGTATGCGGTGCGGCTTGGAGGTGAAAATCATGAGGATTTTATTGAAGATTATGTGTTTGTACAGGTTTATGCGCGTTTTACGCCATGCCCCGTGGACGTTGACAATGTAGTTTGTAACATATGCCCGCGCACATCACCGTTTGATGGCGCCCCGAGGCCCCAGAGGGAGCGGGGCGTTTGCCACGAGGCGTTGCCTTCATTGCTCGCCGACGGTCATCAAAGGGCAGACGTGCCTCGCTCTCATTGTCATCCTGGTGATTTACACTGACACGACACCGCCTTTTATAGCTGTTTTAGAGCCAGGGAATGCTCAGAAATACCTACATGCGAGATAACGCCAGTTCCGAGGGGAATACGCCCGATCACTGCCCGGCTGAGATACCCCTTGATTAAACGCTGGCTTCCTTGGACCTCTCCCCAATGATGGCTCTCCAAATTCTCCTAAACAACTGTCAGGAAATAGGGGTCAGTGTTTTATTGGCAGCCTGCCCCGGAAAAGTCGGCTAATGCAACTTATCAGATTAATTCCCATTCCCCCCGAATGCCGAACTCCACCGGGTAACGGCAGAAAGGTGCCCAAGGTTGAGTCGGCAGAGAATTGTGCTGTTATATTGCACATGGGTTACATACCAAACCCTGCAACTGTTGGCATTTTATTGCAGGTGTAAAGGTAAATGTTGGAGGGATGTCTCGCTGCTTGCCGTTTGATTACAACCGGGGAATGTTCCCACTGTTTAAAGACGTCCGGTATAAAAGGTCTCCACTGCAGACTAAAAACATAAAAATCGGCGCCTCAGAAATCCATTCGTACATGCCTCTTGCTGACACGAGCCACCTTCATCATCAAAGTACTCCCCCCTCCTGATCTGCAAGTACAAGAAAACAATGTCCTATCTTGTATGCATTATGATTTACAGCAACTATATAACGTTCTTTGTGTTGGCGGCTTCTCCAATAGATCTTCGCTGTGTCGGTACCTACTATTTCAGTTATACGTTCATATTTTTCTCGGTTAATGCTGGCAATGATTTGTGCCACGTACGAGCACATTTTCCTCATCGAGGTGCGGTGCTGGTTAGGGGACACCTTCAAACCTTGAGCAAACAGCACGACGTATTTAGTTTCTTCCCGATTATATCTTGACACATGCTTTATAACCGACAGGGTAATGTGGTTTAGCAATTTTCATTCTGTGAAGTCCAACACCGACTCGTACATCACCGGGGGCAGGCTGACTTTTTTACCATAGGTCATCGCTGAGCTATGGGTATGAATTTTGCCAACCACATATTGCTTATTATCGTGTTGGTAAAGAACACAGCGGGTCTCGCTGATGAGCACTCGCCTACCCGGTCCGTAGTCTTCATAAAAAAGTACCTGCGAGTCGAGATCAGCTTCGTGTTACTCATCCTACGTAGTCTACTTAAGTCTCTCTGTATCAAAACAACCATTCATCCCTGTCACATTTCAGATAATTATGATGGAATAAGGTATTTACTTCTTTCTTTTCCTGTCAGAATGAGAATATATTTCCAGTGGTCCTTGCAAATTGTTTAACCAGCAATGACGTCTCATTGTAGGTGGAAGAGCATATCTGATGCATCAGTCATAACCGGATATCATCCCGAGGGGGTTTTAAATGACAACTTTTATTGACGCTCTCCTATGGGTGTCGATGGCATGGCAGGCGCTACAAATCCTCTGATTTTCTCCCCTCGAAAGTGTTTAGTGTGGTGTAAAATAGCTAAGCTCATTGAGGAATGCGGCTCGATGTCTTTGGTTTCCTGCCAGCCGATGGGCGCTGTGGAAAGAGTGTATGCCCGACCTTAGCTATCTTTCAGAGGCACACATGTTGCCATTTCTCATTATTCGGTGATCAATGGCCGAGGTTGTAAATGTATTCTCTCCCGGTAGTAGAGAGGAATTTCATGCCTTCTCGCCTCTTTGTCCTTCCCCTCCATCAGTTGTTGCCGCAATCTGGCCTGTTGAGAGATTTGCTTTCTGTAGCCGAGCCTAATTAATAGCTGCGCTAATATAAGAAGTTTTCTAGCGTATCTATCCCTCCCCCAGGAATTTGTAGCCCATCTGTAATCATAGGCCCCTGATTAAAGTCAAGTCCATCTAGCGACAATCAATCTGCATCTTATTGCTTATATCGTGGGACATAAACGCTCAGTTTGCTGAAGCTGAAGAGCAACGAGGGTTTCATACGTGTTTACTGCAAGTGTAGAGTGGCCATTTGCTGTAGGCATTTGTAAGTTGACTAACCCTGTAGAACTTGGTCCAGTTTTAGTTTAGCGGGTAAAAAGTCGGCAAAAAGCAATCAGCCCTTACTGAAGCATTCAAAAACAACTACGTACATGTGTTGGAGGAATTCTATAGCAGCCGAGGTTATGGGCTGGGCTTAATTTCACACGGAAAAAGGGCCACGTAAATTGTGCGCGGTGTTAGACGAGCTGGTGACATATATACAGTCATTAACTTTTTTCCGGGCCTTCGCCCTCGTGTTTTATGCCCAGTCACATGTTATGAGGGCATTTCCTCCCTAAACAGGCCACACCTAATCCCCTCACTCAGTGAACATGCCTAAGTAACCCATAGACTTTGCATTTTTATGAAAGATTGATACCACGGATATTACGGTTCTACCAAAAATGAGCTCTGGCCAGGCTTTTCTCGGCTCTTGGCCTAAACACCTCGGGATGAGTTATGCTCGAAAATTATGGCCAGATGAACTGCAGCAGAACATTGTAAGTTGCCATTTACTTCCAACTCAGCTCCCTAAAGCTCAGTAAATGGTATAAATATGCTAGGCATTGGCTTCTTCTCCCCAGCATCTTGGATATAAATAGACAGTGTACTGTGGCTCTGAAACCCATATGGAGAAACCGGCTTGCTTCGGTCTTTCACATAATAGTATGCATTCTGCTGCATGAAAACTCG